>KZ651049.1:1139444-1152069 GCA_001010745.2 Gerris buenoi | reverse complement strand
ATATATATATATATATACTACGGTATCTGAGGGAGGCTGAAGGGGAGAGAAGTAGAAGCCGGTTTTGAAGGCTCAAGGCCAAGAGAGCCGCTCTGAGCCGCTATCTGAGCTCCAGCCTAGCAATCATCTAACCAAGATTCTCGCTCCCCTATGCCAAACAGCCAAACCAATTCCTAGCCATATTTTTTATATTAACAAAATACATATATGTATTCACTTTTAATCTTAACCACAAAAGATAAAAGGAAAAGTATAAAATTTAGAGGGAAGAATTTGGAAGAAAATGTCCCAAAATAGTAGTAAAATATTAGTAAATACGTAAGTTCCACATCTTGATAATAACTGATGAAAATCATATTAATATTGCATTAGGCAAATTATTCTAGCAAACAAAAAGGGGGGGGGGGGGGACTAAAAGGTCTAAAAAAAAATAAAGAAAATACACAGAAACAGAAGGAGCTACAAAAAAAATTCAATTCTATTTTGTTTATTTGGTAGACAAGTATAAACGAATAAATACATATAATAATAGTACACTTAATAAATTATTTGTGGTTTTGACAGATTTTGTGGTACCACTTCATAATTATGACTAGAGAGGTTAATAAAAGTAACACTACAATATTGTCACCACAATTTTATACACAAAATTTTGGTGACAATATTGCTGTGTTAAAGTCTATTAGCCTCTCTAGTCATAAGTACCCTTAAATATTGAAATTGTAGGAATAGTCTAGTCATAAAATAAACACATAAACGGAAGCCATAACGTAACTTAAATCAGGGTTATTAAATTATAACCTAAAAAAAAAATCACTTAACCTAACTTAATCATAATAGCGATAAAGAGTACGGAGTTTCGCTACACCTAAACCAAGCTGTATCATAATGAGTGTTCTTAATATGATGCCTATATACTCGATTCAATAGATAGTAGAGGGGATAGTACCTATATGAAAAAGTATATTGATACAAAATTAATAAATATTAATGCATTATGAAGGTGCTTGATTAGCCCATACACGAACAGCTGGGTTAGAACTTGGGTTCGAATCTTCGGTCATGGTGAGGCAAGTAACATAAGTTCATAAGGTAACTTAAATCAGGGTTATTAACTTAAAACCTAATCACCTAACCTAACTTAATCATAACGGCAATAAAGAGTATGGAGTATGGAGTATCGCAAGACCTAGTAGGCCATAAAGATTGTCCGTAATATGATGATTCAATATTTCATCATATTAAGGATATTTGCTATGGGGGATAGCGAATGAAAAAGCATATTGCTACAAAATCGATGAAACAACTGGGTTCGACTCCAAGTACTAACAAACTAAGTACGACTTCAGTACAAGTGACAATTGATCCCTCTGATCCTAATCTGAATTGATTTATTTTTCATAAACCAATACCAATATAGATATAGATAAATGCCCGCTCACCTTTAGCTTGATCTCTGGAAACCTCACGTAACTTCAGAAAACACAAAAAACATCTTCATCTTATCTAGAAGTGTTGATTAGCCATAATTTATAGTAAAACACCAAGTGAAAGTCCTTTTTTCAAAAAAGATTTCTTCAACAAAAATTATAAAGACCTAAAGCATTTACGTTACACGAATGGAAAAATATTGAAAGCAATAACCGTTCTAATTATCCGAAAAGGAAAAGTCAAATAAGACTAAACTATCACTGAGGGTTGAAGGTTAAACAGAAGAGGACAATATACAGTGAGGAATCTTCGGTCGAGTGATGGTAAACCAAACAATAATAAGAGAATGTCAAGGACATAACGTTGTGACATCTTCAGTAATATACCTCCCAGTCCAAACATGACATAATCATGATCAAAACTATTACTTTAATTAGAAATAACTAAGGGGAAGAAACCACCGATAATTACCTATTAGAAGGAAAAATTCTGATACATTGGTACCATGATAATCTTTTGTCCATAATAATGCATCTAGAAAGAATGAGGAAGCCTTGAAATCATTATAAATGATTATCAACAGGTAGATTTAAAACATATTGTGGAACAACACCAATTTTCAAATAAAAACACTTGGTAGGGCAGAAGAAAATTTTTACGACTTATGTAACTTAATAATTAGGCAAGATAAAAATCTATTTCATTTTTTGTTCCTAAACTTGTTTGGTAGCATAGTTAACTTTTTAAATATATTCTTGGTCATCTATAATATTTCACTATAGGGCGCACAGTGGTGCCAAATAGCCATTTTCGCGAAAAAACCTAATTTTCGGAAAAATGTTAATTTTTTTGCCAAAAACGGTGACAATTAATTACAAATAACAATTTACCATAGAAATAATTCATTCCCAGCAGGGAATTGAACCCGAACTCTTAACCTATGAAATTACAGTTATTTTTTTAGGAACTAGATTTTTCCCGAGAAAATTACTCATATTGTTAAATTCGTATATAAATCCACTTCATTTGATNTCCTTCAGAGCCTCTAAGAGAATACTATTTATTTAAAGGAAATAAAAGTGAGGAAAGCGATTTTTTTAATATTTACTGTTCATAAAAACAAGTAATAAGTTATTATAGATGAAGTTGATCCCTTGAATTATTCAGTAACGATTTATTAATGGGTCCTTACGGATTTAAATAAATCCCTAAGGACCCATTAATAAATCGTTACGTAATAAGTTATGTTTTTCTTAAGGACTATACTATATATGTATAGATATAAACTCCAAACGGGCAGATTAGGGCAGCTGATTCTTTTTGCATGATGTTAACAAGGTTGTATAGAATAGATTAATGTGAATTGTAACATGACGAAACATGTCGTTATTAAGTTATACTCTAGGAAATCCTTGCTAAACCTCTAAAAGGCATTAAATGTAACACAACTTACAAAGATGGATTTTTTTTTATTTAAATTTTTTTTTACGATCCAGTGATGCTTAGGTATGTTTTTTGAAGTATTAATACACCCACATTGTGGTCAATAACCATCATTTTAATTTTTTTTCGACCAAATAAAAATTAATCAAAAATATATATCTTTATACGTTTTTTTTGCAATATTTCTGCAATGCAATAAACATGAACTTTGGAAGCTCCTGATGGAATACACGAATGACTAATTGCCGATAATGAGGTTGAAACATGCTAATTAACTATCCTATATTGCCAAAATAAAAAAAAAAAAAATTTTGGAAATCATAAAAAAATTAGGTTTTTTTCGCCAGAGGCACCACTGTGGGGCGTCACTCTGGCTTATAAGAAAGGAGCTTCAGTAATGGTTTAATGACATAGATCAAATAATAAAAATATTATGCTTATACTTTATCAGGTATTTAAGGTATTAATAACTTCAATTCGTTTAGTTTTGGCTATATTTCACCTCCTTTGAGACATCAAGTGTTATATGATATGTTTCATACATGAGTACTGTTGTATCATATTTATTAATTGATGTTATTTTTTGTTTAAAATGTATGTCAACATGTTATATAAAGATGTAAGCTATTGTAGATGTAAGGAATAAAATTTAAAAATCCTATTTTAGGCCTGAAGATGCCTCAACGGAGGTGAGATATAGCCAAAACGAAATGAATTGAATAAAGATATTGAATGAAAATATTAATACCCTATCACTATAGACTTGATTAAGATTGGGCATAGTAAAGAAATAAAGGGTAATATACTGCGAATACAAAAATATTATACAACAGCAAAAAATTAAGTATAACAAGGAAAAATTATGTAGGAATAAAAACAAAAACAAAAGATAAGGAAGTATTTAACATTACTCATTAGCTCTAAAATTCATTAACTAATTATTTTTTAAGACCATAAAAAGAAAAAGAAAAATTATACCAACTATAATTTCAGTGTTTCGGACTTAACGTTTCATTTAAAAATTGAACCAATTAACTGTGGCGCCTTGGTGTATTATGTTCGTCGAAGGTTATTTCTTAATAGTGTCGAATAAATTAATTAAAAACTATATTTTATTCAATGAATTCAGTATGAGAATTTCCAAGGATAGAAACTCTTCATAATTTTTAATATTTTAAATAATATATTTCATAACAAGAATATAAATTAATAATATAGTCGTGATTTAAAATAAAAAATAAAAATAAGAGATTTAAAAACGGAATCACGAATACATAGTGTATAAAATATATATACAGCGTGAAAAACTCTAAAGGATACTTTTTTTTTTTTTGTCAGGATTGAATTGAGTGAAGTGTGTGTCCTCGAAGCTTGTTGCTGAAAGTTTCATATGGTAACTGGAGCTGAAGTAAGGCAAGGATTTAATAAAGGTAAGGTGCGGCCCCACCCAACACTATGAAGGGGTGTCAAGAAAATCCCATGATCGTGTCAACTCTAGACCCCGAGCATTAACATCTCACCCTGATCTGCATACTTAGGAATCCGACCTCCAAGTAGCAAATAGGCTCTAGGAACTCCAGCTCTCCTGTTTCTTTTTCTTAAACCCGACCTTGTCTCTTGGTCTTCAATTTAGTTCTGAGATCATCTGATAAAGGAAATTCTCGCTGGGTGTGAGGTGAATTAGAAAAGAAATAGCAATAGACAATCCTTAAAGCACGATCGGCGTAACCAATAACACTCAAGAGAAATCTATTCACTATTTCTTTCTTCTCAATAGATTAGAATATTATAATCCGCTTTAATATCTAGACAAGACTCTATTCAATCTAACACATTTATTTTTTTAATTAAAAAATTATTTTTCAGAAATTGAGGTTAAGAGCTGACATCAGCTAGTTAACGGCTTTTTAGAATTAAAATTTAAAAAAAGATTATCAATAAATTATAAGTTTAAAATTAAATAAAATGTCACAAGCGCAATCAATTCACTCACTTTTTTTCCTCTAAGGTGGCTAATTCAAGCCTTACTGCTAATCAATAGATATTAGTGTCTGTTGATACCTACCAGCGCCAAAGTACATAATCGAACAAATAAAATGACTATAAGATAAAGACAAAAGCACAAACTATCCAGTCCCTTTTATTCTCCTAAGATAGCCAATTCAAGCCTTCATTCTAATTAATATGCATATTAGTGCCTGTTGGTACCTACCTATAACTAACTATATGCCAAAGAAATTGAAAAAAAAATCAATAAGATAAAGACAAAATTGGACCTAAAACTTCTACTTTAATGGTTAAACAGTTCATTTGCGTTACATGCTTCGTTTTGTTTTCTCTCTTCAACAGTTAAACATAAAGATGTTGTTGATAGCGGAGGCTTCCTTAGTCAGATAATTCAGAGAATGCTTATCTGATATTGGAAGAATCCTCATGAATAAATTTTCTCCGAACGTTCAATTTTAAACACTGTGAAAATCAACTTAACTCTGAGTTTATTTACTTAATTTAGAAAAAAAATAAAGAGACGCAGACTAGGGTAGCAAAGTTGTTTTGTTTTCAACCGCCTAAATATATGAAGCAATCACCAATGAGACGCAAAGCAGGGCAGGTAGAACAACGACATATGGTGGCCTACCCGTGGCTCAGCCAACAAACAATAAGTGGATCAGCCGTCTAAATTCGAGCAGTCTTGTTTATTTCAGCGGTTGTATACAACTGTGCTCTGCTCTGCTCGCCTGCCACTCAATTTGCACCCGGCCTTAGACTGGGAAATACTAGATGTCAGTTTGGAATTCGCTCTGGTATTAGGATTTACCTGATATCAGACTGGAATGCCCTACCAGATTGGATTAAGGCATTTAAACCAGGATAGAGAAAAATTTAGACTCTTCACAAAAGTTGGATTTACTTAAGATGCAGATGTGGTCAGGCTAAAACAGGAGGCACGTCGGACGTCGGCACGTGTATAAAAGTATAACGGGAAGATCCAAGTTAGAGAAGGAAGTCACAGAGGACATGAGATATCCTGAAGAACATTCCTTGAACCTGGAACGAACCAACAAGTTGGGACAATAGACCCCCTCAACTAGCATCCTTCTGGAAGAGGAAAAACTGCCTCCACTCTCTCTCTGGTTCCTTGCCAACAGGTTATAAGTTACTCTACATAATGGACCATTTTCACAATAGTTCTTCTTCTTATCGCTTCTAATCCATTCTAAGATGAGTGTCACAGTCAATCCCAAGGATAACTGGATCGTGAGCAGTTTGCCATGACTACGCGTAATTTTAAATGGATTTTTTCTTCCTTCTTTTCTTTTTACCATTTCTTTCTCCTGCTCATCTGATACTATTTATCTTTCAATTCTATGGAATCAGGTGAAAAGATGTAATAGATACAAGATTTAAAAAAAAAAGTTTCTAGGTCACTGATTTTTTAACTTAAAAATTGCAGCTTTTTAATGAACAAAAAAAAAAGGTTGATACTAAGTTGAAACCATCTTTTTAAATGGAATAATAGTAAAGTTTTAAATAAAGTATCGTATGTAATATTCGGAGACCAAGCTATAACGTCAATTAAATGTTTATTTGACACCGATGATCTAAAATAATTCACTAAATGCTGATTTTTGTATTTAACCAATACAAAAAGGTAAACGATCATTATAAGGAAAAAAGTATAGAATTTATTTTTCAAAAAAAAAAAAAAAAAAAAAAAAAAATGTAAGAAGCACGATCAAAATTTTCTCGTGTAGATATAGTAAGATCTAATTTAAATCTATTGATATTAAATTTAATTAATTATATTTAAAAATTTTCAACATGTGGTTGTTAATGATTCCTTTTTAATTTTCAGGTAAATCAAATTATATTCATCAACACCTTGAAAACTATATTTCTCCCATAAAAACTACTTTGACAGCTAGATTTGTATTTAAATGGTATTTTAGAAATGACTTATCGAAATAATCGGAATTGTTTTCGAGACTTTTTCCAGTTTTTGGTGGCTCCAAATTAAGAGCCAAAATTCATTTCTCGAATTCACCTCGGGGTACTGATTTTTTAAACATGTATGCAAAATTATATCGAAATTGGCCACTGGATTAAATTCCACACGTTTAGTACAAAAGACTTTTTTCTCATTTCACACTCTCAAGGTATACTTACCACTTATATGAGAAAGAAAAAAGAAGGAAACTGCAAAGACTAAACACGTCTAAATGTAAGATGGAAAAGAATAAAATAATAAAAAGCTTAAACGTCACTATAGTAATAGTAATAGTTGTAAGTAAAAAGAAAAATGAATTTAGTAATACCTAACTAAATTAAAAAAAAAAAAAAAAAAAAAAAAACAACACCTGTAATTTACGTTCATTTAATAATTTCAGATAAAAGAGAGAGAGAGAAAAAAAAACCAACAATAAGGTATAAACAATCAACATTCATTCTAAAAAAAATGGAGTAAGCGTGTTCTTAAAAAGGGTCATTATGGAAGAACGAAGTTTGTTTTTTTATTTTTTTAACAAACCCGTATGAAACACGACCGCTAACCTAAAGCCTTTTGTAAGTTTCGGTGTGAATGCGATGTCATCAGTACGAGGGAGGTTTGCAGAGTTTATAGTGAGAGCAGGAGAGAGAAGTCTTTAGTGAGATTATGAAAGGTCCTTCGGGTGGACCAGAACCACAGTGCTATGTCCTTGAATTCGAAGCTCCCGGCTTAGAATTTTTGCAACACACAGGGACACCTTCTTGTTTCACGCACACTGCTCCCTTCACTTATTCAATATATTTGAAAGGATAAGTACAAAAATAAAAAATAAAATAAAATAAAAAATAAGAACCTAAAAAGAACTTTAATTTATTATTTTATTTTTGTTTAACAGGACAAAAGGAATCGATAGACATTTACAAAATTGGAGATGACCACAGTAAAATTATATTTATCTACGATTGATACGAAATATAAAAAATGTATCTCTATTTAGATGTGTAGAAAGTGATCATTTTCGTAGTTTTATTCATTGAGCATGCGCGTTTCATAGATCTATTTTATTTCCGCACTGGTCCAGAAAGAATTCTTCACCTTATCGCATGATTAGCGTGTTTGTTTACATTTAACAAACTAATTTGCTGTTTGTTTAATTAAAGTAACTTTTTTTCTGTATTTATTATTAAAATCAACAATCGTAGGTGAAGAACGGTACGCAACTCGTGCGATAACTGCATTTTGCTTTGTTCGTGTTGTTTTACTACCCTAGCATTAGCTCGGGTGCAAATTCCACACTTTCATGTAAAATGCTATACTTTCCACACTCGACGCGTAATGTACTCTTCCTTCTACCTCCTAAAACCAGAGAATTTCGAAACGAATGCAATCACTTGTACAATTTGAACAATATACAGTTGAATTCTTCTTTTATAAATAATTTGATATAGCCAACCGTAAATATCAAAAATTAAAGAACTAGAACTACTACATGACTCAGATAAGATTAGCTAAGGGTATTGGCTTAGCAACAAAAACATCAAATTAATGAATGACTCTCAAAGACAAGTTAAACCAAAAGGAGTTTTGTTATGCAAAATATATACTATTACATAGTATATAAGTGAAACACGCATAGCACATATTTCCCATTAGTACAATGGTTANAAAAAAAAAAAAAAAAAAAAAAAAAAAAAAAAAAAAAAAAAAAAAAAAAAAAAAAAAAAAAAAAAAAAAAAAAAAAAAATACGATAAATAAAAAAATAATACTCAAGGGGAAAAAAATCAATACTTTATCTCATTTTAAAATGAGAAAAGACAATTATAATTTCAAAGAAGAGAAGAATTTTACCCCCCTTAAAATAACAAGGCATAAAGCGGAGGAGTGGTTAAAAGGATATTACTCGAGAACAAGGTATTAAAAATAAGTATAAAGGGGGATAAAGATAAAAATTGTCAGTAGGGTTCTTTGTAACGAATAAAAACCAAGTTAAACCCCTTGCAGTGAAATAATGTGCGTAAAATTAAAGGGGCTATTAAAGTGAGCATTAACGGGAACAACGTTAAAAGAAGGTAGAATCTAAGCTGCTGAGCAAAAATAATTGAGTAAAATGAGCTTGGACAAAGAGAGGAATGGAAGAGGGTTAATTGTTTCTTAGCGACAAGCCATTTTCTAGAAGTGCCGTCCGGTTTTCAATAGTTTAGAAGAAGCTTAAATCTTTTTACGCAATGGTTTCAGGGTACTAAAGTGAGCATTTCAGCTCGTTTGAGTTGTCAGTAGCTTTGCAATTTTCTTCTTCGTCCAATGATTCCATGGAATGGCTTTAAAAGCTTTGAATACCATTACAAAGGCTATTCCAACGTAGAATACATTTACGGGAAAATCTACCTGTATAACTTACAATATCAAATTATTGGTCTTAAACTACAGATTAAAGCATTTACTAGATTGAATTTAAGGAAATTAGATTTAGAGATACAAATCTAAAGAGCCTAAGATGTATGCTATTATTATAAAAATTATAAATTACACTCTACATATATTTACTATTAATTAAATTTAATTGCGCTCAATGAGAGACTCAGTTCAGCTCCTCCATAGTCTTGTATTTGTATTAACAACCACTAATCAACATTTCTCCTGTTTGTGATAATTATGATAACTCAAACAGCAACCATTCCATTAAATAGATAACTACAAATACTAAAGAGCTTATAATATAAGGTCAGAAAGATTTGTATATCCTACAATAACACTTCAGTTAAAAATTCATAATACGGCAATTTTAGTCCAGGAGATAGCGTGTAAAAAAGTTTGTGACTAAAATCAAGCTAGAATATTGTATATAAGTATAGGTTAATCTTTTGATGCCTTTTAAGAATATGTGATTGGTTAGCTTGGCAGAAGGCATTTGAAAAAAATACAAACCGGCACAGAGCGGCCATGTCCCACCCATTTTGGTGGAGAATATGAGTTTCATGACCCTAAGTACAAAATTAGTTAGAACATCAGAAATCAAGTTGATGGTAATTTGTCACATGATAGGTCAGCTATTTAAATATTACACTAAATCAAAGCGGTCACTTATTAAATGACAAATTACCATCAACTTAATTTCTGGTGTACCAACTAATTTCGTACTCAGGATCATGAAAATCACATTATCCACCAAAATGGGCGTTACATGACCGCTTTCCACCGGTTTGTTTTTTTAAAATGCCTCTTGCCAAGCTATGTCCCGCAAACGAACTTAACCAACCACATATTCTTAAAAGGCACCAAAAGATTAAACAATTTACAAAATTCTAGCTTGACGTTAGTCAGACACGTTTATGCACGCTATCTCCTGGACTATTAAGAAAACAGTTCAAACTGTACCTATAATAATTTTATGTTCACGAATGTTACAAGAGAAACCTCAAGATAGTTAAAAATCTCAACTATTCTTTAAGGACATTTAAAAAAAAACACTTTGTTCAAAAGAGAAAATATCCATTATTTAAAATTTCACCAAGAGTTACAACATAATTGCTCATTTCACAAATTTTTCTTAAAAGGTAAACAATCTTACTTAAAACAACTTACTCGTAGAATATAACTATTGTTGTGAAGAAGACCGCAAGACAGTTAGAAATCTTGTCTGTCACTAAAAATACTAGGGCATACATAAAAAACCATTACGTTTAAACTATTATTGCACAATAAAAGAAACATTGATTTAAGTGACTGCTTTTATTAACGATAGTTATATATTTCGAGTTCATAACGATACTTTTTGCAAACCAGGAAAAACTCAACGTGTAATTTTCGTTACTAATACATGACTTCCTAGGAAAGAAAAAACCAAACAAACTTTGAGTTAAACATAACTATTATTTCTGCAGGACCCGCAAAAAAGCCATAAGAAAATAACCTGTTTCTTTATTACATGTGGTCTTTTGTAATAAAAAAAAGGAGAAAGAGTCAAAGTGTTTAACTCATGTGACGGTGTGTGGAGGAAGTTTGAACCTAGAGGGTGTGCCAACATCACAGAAGAAAAACCGGCCTTTCGCAAGTGAAAGTGACAACTTAAACTACTAATTATACGGCAATTCCTCTTCTTTTACACTCTTCCCTGTCACAAGCTGGTTCCTCAATTCCTCACCCGTTGTACTGTCCCCAACGTGGAAATATTACAGGGAAATAACTAATTAATTGAAGGAATTAAAAATATTTCGCAGTTACATCAGCTAATTTTAAGGTACTGCAACTTTAAAAAAAATTCATAAAGCAGAATATTTATAATTACAGTTAATTAAATAATATATTTTCAATAAGTGTGGCACATAGCTTCCTCGTCTCTAATTATTGGATGAATGCTCAAATGAGAATTGAATCGGTTTCAATTCCCAGTAGGGTAATACTTATTTGTTTTACACAACTAATACTGAATTTGCGCAAATGGAATAAATCAATATGGAACCACCTGTAGGCTTCTTGCGACCAACAAGGCGCTATCACACATTGGAGAAAAACAGTCGAGGAAGTAAGTATGAGCAAATTTTAGGCAGTTGTTTCCCCTTATTCTGAGGAAGTACATTCTGAGTTCACTCTAGTATAGACTGGGGTACTTTAATCGGATTTGAGACAAATAATCCCCTTTCGGACTTAAATATAGCCCTGTGATATGCCAGATTCAAAATTCATAGTCCCAATGAGCAAATGTTTGGCAGTTGTTTTCCCTTATTCTAAATATTCATTGAAGTACATTCTGAGTACACTCTAGTACAGATTGGGATACTTTGTTCGGATTTGGGACAAATAATCCAAATTTTGAACAAGACTTAAATATTAAGCCCTGCGATATGCCAGATTCAAAATTCATTGTCACATACTCAGCCGGGACTTAACTCTACGACATTGAATCCAAACCAAAAAATCCACGATTCTAATTCCTAAAAAAAAAAATCTGTATCGATGAATCCCAACTAAGAATCCTAGTGCGAACCATAGGCTTTTGAGTTTATTCGATGTTTAAGTAAGAATAGAAGAAACTATACCTAAATAAACACTAAGATAAGAAAGTAATGAACTTTTAAGTAATTTGCCATTTAAAAATATTTATAACATAATATTTCGATCATTATAAAAGTCTTTTGGCATCAGGCTAGACACTCCACGGGATGTTGCACCATAGCACCATTGAGATTTAACACGCGTTTTCTTAATTAAATTAAATTTTAAGATAACGCACTGTTTTCCTCGATTCTAAGAAATGACAGAATATTTTTATAAGAGTCCCATGATAAAGTACTGAAAGGATTTTTTTTATTTATTTGTAGATTTTCGAAAAACAATCATTCGTCATAAAAACTCCTGCTTGTTTTTGAACCACTAAAGTGATAAATTATATTTTGGGTTTAGAGTAAATAAAAGAAATTTACTCACCAATAAGATAAACAATGCATCATATGTGAAAGAACATACCTGAAACACAAAAAGAAAAAATTTAGTAACATTTAATAAATATAATTAGAAATTAATATAAAATATTCAAGTTATTATATTTTAATCAATTAATACTAATTATACATCACTACATTATTTTTATAAATCTGTAATCTTACGAAATATTACATTAAGTGCTTTAGAAACACTTTTCAGTTATTTACAGGAAAATGAGAAAGAAATGTTAAAAGAAATATAAAATAAAAAGAAATAGAACAAAGATGAAACTTAAAATAAATAGATAGTTATCTCCTTCTCTCCCTTCATATATATATATA
>KZ651049.1:1125894-1139376 GCA_001010745.2 Gerris buenoi | reverse complement strand
CATGCAAATTTTTGTGTTGATTTATTTGAAAATTATTTTATTATGTAAATAAGCAGTCAACGCAGAAATTTCTCTTGTAAAATAAATCTTTGGGTTCTCTTTCCATATCTAACATTAAAGTAGGTAGTTTTTGTGCGTTTCCCCAGCGCAGATGGAAGAAGCAGCACACGTTCTTCTACAGTATACGCAAAGGAATGTCAGAACTCATGTAAAATTCCGAGTCTGGCCTTGGGGAATTGAACCCCGACCCCTGCGTATTGGGGGCCTACACCGTAGCAGCCCCCTACCCCTTTATAAAAACCCCCCCTTGTAATTATCCGTACCCGTATCTCTTTTTTTCCCTCCCTTTTGTATAATATATGACAATCAATGAATCATGCCAATTTTGCACAGTCCATAAATTAGTCTAGGTCGATATGGGTATTTATTTTATCCTTTGGAATAATAGAGTAAACTAATTTGAACATATTGTAAAACAATGAATAATAATACATATAAAGCAGCATTAAAAAAATTGTTTTTTAAAAAATATCTTAACCTATAATTTTAGAAATAATAACCAAATAACAGTAATAACTCCTACCTTAGAGCTTGATCACTATAATATGTATACATTAAGTATCCTTGAATTGTGAATATAAGGTAAGACCAACAGGAGTTAAGCAGCATCAGATTAGCTATAAATTTGAATGTGTAGCTAAATAACTGGAACTATTAAGTCAATTATCAAAGCTGAGAGTTCACTTACCTAAAAATTTGAATGCGAGAAAAAAATTAGTTTCCGAATAATGTTAGCCAAATTAACAGGAGAGTACAAAAAATAAGAACACAACCATACATATTATGTATATACGATACAATACATGAGTGTATGTAGGTATCGTACTTGTAATTTCTACTACTCTAATTTAGGTATTCCTAATTGTACATTAATATATAGTCGGACCTCCATACAACGAAGTGTTTCTATAGTAAAATAAATTTTATATTCAACAAAATAGATTTTCATCAATACCTCAAAAACTAGATTTTTCTGAGGAAAGTGGCCTATTATATCGTTACATTTGTATTAAAATGGACTGCATCATTTTTTAATCTCTAAATCGTCGGAACCGTTGTCGAGAAATAAGTTGTTTTTTTTTCGGAGAAATAAGTTGTTTTTTTTTTTTCGATTTATTCAATGTTTCTTCTTTTATTTGGGGGGGGGGGGGGGAGGAGGGTAGCGCCCCATCAGCATTCCTGATTTCCCCGCGGGGTATGATTTTTCTGATCAGGTAAATGCCAAATTTCGTCAAAATCTAGTAGTTGAGGCTCCACACCTCTGCACAGACGACAGACAGACATATTTTCAAAACCACTAATTTGGACTCTGGGGACCATAAAACGTGGAAATCAATCAAAATTTTAAAGTCGAATTTTTGCGTCATCACAATACTTTTTTTATATGACAGAGTAAACAATGTGGCTGCACAACTAAAAACAAACCTTCTATACTTGTTAAGGAGATTTAAAAAAAAAACAATAAAAAAAAAAAAAACAATAAAAACACATAATTCATGTTATCAAGATGAGATTTTGTATCAAAGAGCTCAGCCTCGCTTTAAAAATTACAAAATTTAAATCAGCATGTAAATAGACTTCTTCATTAAATTAAAAACCATCTTTTTATACTAAGTTTAATAAAAAGTGTATGTAGACTTATATGTGTTGTAGAAGTATATGCAGACATTTATCAAGTGTCTACAAGTCATCTATCAAGTGTGTAGACTTTTAAATCAAATTAGAACCTACCAACTTTATTTAACTTCAACTGATTTATATAATAATAACTTAAGATAGATTTATAAATTAAATTTAAAAGAAAAAAAAAAGTAATTACATTTAGAAAAAAAATACAGGTAAAGGAAGGAATGATAGTGCAGACAGTTGAGTAAAAAGGATACAGGGAAGTTTGTTGTTGAGTGATCGTTGATCGTGGATCGTGGCAATGAACTTGAGATACAACATGGTACCGCGGTAGCGTCACGCTATAGTTACCTGAGCGTATAGTATATAGACTTAAAGCACTTCCCCACTATACCGTGCTCGAGTACTATCCCTCTAGTCATTCCCACGCAGCTTTACTACTCGAAATAAACATTGTACCGTACTAGAAAATACAACTCAAGTATAAAAAAAATCACAGTTCAGACTAATGTCATTTTTTTTAAACCATCCAAAAAAAAAAAAAAAAAAAAAATATTGTCATTATAAATAAAGGATTAAAAAAGAGGAATAGCTTTAAGAACAAATAAATTACATACCAACTTAATTGGAAATAAAATGTTTGTGGGTGAAGTCACGCGCAAAAAAGGTTTTGTTGGTATTATGACCATACAATTAGGAAGTGAAAGAGAATTAACAATTATTTATTTAAGAGTGTTATATATTTTTGTAAGCTACTCTTTAATACTTTTACCTTTCATAGTAGTACTTCTTTAGATTGTAACTCTCCTGTTTTTTTTTGTTTTTTTTTATAATATAAATGATTTTGACTAAATAACTATTAAGTCAAAGGGATGTATAGTATTTACTTCGGGACAATGCAATATGACACTTCTGTTTTTATAAGGGGAGTAAAAGTCTAAATAAGAACATTCCGTACTGGTTCTTTAGATAGTTACTCTTCTCTGTTTTTTTTTTATAAGGGAGAGTAACAATTTAAAGAAGTACCCATTTCATTTGATACCTCACTCAAAATTTCAAAAGAAAATTTTTTGTTATGTGACATGAATTATCCACCATTTTGAATTTGAACGGATGATAATTTTGAGTTCACTATATTTTTCCAGGGTGCATATATGATATCAGAGATGATGAATTGAGAGCTCTAGCACAAGAGATATTGCTTAAATATCGGCAATATCGTTAAATTTCTCATCACTCCCTTCCTTTCTACTCATTAGTGCATAAGTTTATTCCCAATGAAGAGACTTTTGAAATTGTAAGGGGATGAAATTAATTCTAATAAGAAAAAAAGTGATTCATATTTAATGACATCGGACATAATTGGAGATGCTGAATTAAGGGCTAGCCCAAGAGATAAAGGCACTTCTTTAGATTGTTACTCCCCTTATAAAAAACCAGGGAGTAATAATCTAAAGAAGGTATCTGGAATGTTCTTCTTTATACTGTTACCCAACTTATTGACAGAATTGTGATATTCCTTTGTCCTAAAATACATTTGACTAAACATCCATTTTGTCTCAATAGTTATTTAGTCAAAGTCACTTATTCTACAAATACATAGGGGAGTAACATTCTAAAAAAGTACCGCTGTAATGAGGTTATAACAGGACAGAAGGACAAAATATTTTTCAATAGGGATATCTATTATTATAGAGTGACATCTACGATGCGGTCTCTCCTTCAGGAGTAAGGAAATATTTTAATTAAAAAAATATGCAAACAGATTAGTAAATATAAATATTTTATATGAATTTCTTAAGTTCATCTAGTGTAGAATTATGAGTAGAGAGAGAATGAGAGAAAAAAAGCCACCAAATCGCTGGAGAGACGCGAGACGTGACAGCCTAACCACAAATCCGCAGTTTTATTTAAGACGAGCGTCATAAAATCTACCCTAAGAAAACGGTTAAGAAATAACAGTAATTCTCCAATATAAAAATAACAAACATACACATTACTAAAATAACCATTTAAGCTTTCTCTCTAACCGCAAATATTTTTTTGCTACCAAACGCTACTATACTTTGATGATAAGATCACAATCATATGGGAATTTGTATTACTGCAAACCTATTTAAACCTAACTAAAAGATAAATGCCTTTTATAAAAAAAATATATAGATTGGAAGAAACGCACAGCTTTCACCAATTTAAACTGAGATATAAACGTGCTTTTAGTATGGTATAAAGCAATATTAAAGTTAATAAGTTTCATATCTCGTGACGATTAACAGTATACTGAAGACTAAAGAGTTTTTTGTCTTATCCTATTTATTTTACGAGTTAAATGAAACATTTTTTAATAAAAGTGATGATTGAAGAATTGTTTAATCGTCTTTCATTAATTATAGTTAAATCTCTGACATAATCATTGGTCTAACAAAAAATACATGGATTTTTTCCTTGAGGTAAACCCTATAGAAAGGACATTTTAATCTATTGTTAATTATGTGATAATAAAATATTTTTATAAATTTGAACTCAAACAATATTAAGTGAATATACCAAAAGATAAGAATGACAAAATCTGTTAAAGTTGGCTTCAACTTTCCTTGTTAACAGCTAACTTGCACACTACTATGGACAGTAAAGATTGGTTGAGAATACAGTTTGCAGAAATGAAATTTGCCTTTCCTTATAAAGATTGTCTAATTACGATATAGTATTTGAGACTATGCATATGATATACTTTATGTCCATATAGATTAGAAACAGATATACATAGATGGTTAACAGATAATCGACAGACAAACAGACCACAACTTTAATGCTATAAACACGTTTAGCTTTCAAGAGTCATAAAATAGAAGTTGCAAGACTTGTTTCTATATCTGCAAACATAGTTGCAAGACTAGATATAAAGTGAAAACAGAACCATAGTCATAACAAGACCAACTACGAGTTAACAGTTTCTTCAATCATCATTTCACTCTGCGCAACTACATTCCCTTTCAACGACTTCTTCATAATAATTGCGTTACGTAGTTAAAAGTGGTTTAAGACTAGTTCTAGACTGTTTTTCCAACAGGTCTCTTTTAGATTTTACTTTCCGTTTACAGAAAGAGAAAGCTTTTAAAGTTGTAAAAAAATTCATTCTCTCAATGGTCTGTTTTTTTTTCCATGCGTCAAGGCGAAAATGGAAAGAAGCATTTTTTTTTACCATAGTTGGACAAAGAACCCGGAGGGTGGAATGAAAGTTGTTACCATGAAACGATGAAGTGAGCAAAGGGGGAATAAAAAAGAAGAAGAAGCGCTTCGCAAGTTGTTAGCACAAACAGGATTGCATTAGAGACTTGGCAGATGAGTGCCGAACCCTATACTTGGGATGGGATGTAGAACCTAGAAGGATTTCGATGTCTGGACTTTTATAGGCAGGTATAATGGTTCTAGAAGGATTTTAACCGTGCCACCGCGGGTGGCAAACCTCATAAGTCACGATCGACTTGGTTAAGGAGCTAAAACTAACTGGCAAAGCATACATACAATATATATAAATATGGTACGCTGAAGTCAGTGTACACGATTTGAACTGACACGACTGGTTCGTCAATTGAATAAACTCATCAGCGTCAGAGTTTCAGTGTTCGAGTAGAAACTGATTTTCAGTTCACTTCTTCCCAGAATTGAAAGGAATAGTCCAAGGTTCATATACAAGAAAAGTCTAGCTTACTTCTTAAACCAACGATGAGCCGACCCTCAAATTTACAAGGACCAAATTGACTACGAAGAAAAGGGCCATGGACTAATGGACGGTTTTACACAAAGAAGAATATTAGACAAAAGGAATTTCCTAATTATAAATACACGTTGTAGCATCAAACACACCACCTAAAAATGCACGATTAATCCAAAAAACAAAAAATAATTTGAACAAATGTAGAATATTGAATAAATACAAAAATTATATTTAATCATTTTAAATTTCCTTTTTTTTTACTTTTAAGAATTATTTAATTTTATATCATTGTCCTTGATAAAAAAAAACTCCAAACTTGGTTACCGCACATAGTCAAACAAAAAAAACATTCAAAACTGTCGGTTGATTTGTAGTTTCCCAACAAACAAAAATCTGAAAAGTTGGACAAACAGGACATGATAGGCGGCCTGAAAAAAGAAGGATCACAAATAATCCTTGACTGATCCTCTGAAACAAGTGAAAATTATACCTTGTAGTTATACCAACTCGCAATTTTTTCATCCTTAGGAAAAACAATTGTTATAAAGATTACGCCTCTTTTTTTTTGGAGTGGATACATTCAGGACTTTTAGGAGGAAAAACACCCTTATTTGGCAGGATGAGGATCTTCTGGCAAAAAGAGCCGACGAAAAGGTTTGATTTGGAAGATCAAGTCTAACAGAACTGAAAGGTGAATTACCCGTCCTGCAGTGCAAGTGTAAGAGTAAGGCGGCCTTTCTGGTCGAACTAATGACTAAATCGTAGCAGGCTTGGATCCTCGCACCGGCTAATTCCTCGGCTGTTACCCTCTCGAGCTCTCCATGTTCTTCGATATTCCACACTTCATCTGAAGGACTTTTCAACTGCAATTTCTTAGAGAGAAATCTTTTTATTTTTTTTTGTCCTCTCTCTATATCTCCTTGCTGCCACCTATTTCCTGTTTATGGACCACTGGTTCTTTTCAGTGACCCTTAAAAACTGAGCGGAAGACAGGTCGCAAACGAAATATACTAGTTTATAGATAATTACACTTACTTTCTAGAACAAAATAATTTTATATACTATTAGACACATATAAACCATAGATATTGGACATTTTAGCCTTGTCAAATCGTTCGTTGATTGAATCTTGTTTTCTATATGAAAGGAATTATAATTTACAGAATTTTATTATTCCTTATTTCAATTTGATTTAAAGCACTCGATAATAAATTCACCAAATACGTGTGAATACACTCACATATGTTGTTACATTTTTTAAACAATTAGACGAATTCCTTAACCAGCATAATCGGCCCAGCCAAATCAAGATGGCGGCTGTTTAAAAGTTTATTTCAGCTATAACTTTTGAACCATTTACTATAATGGCTGTTACAGACAGACGCAAGGTCAGATGACAGACAAGCACATAAATGAGTAAGGGTTCTAGTTTTTTACTACGGATCCTAAAAAAACGAGACTGCTTCACACAAATATAATTTTAAAATTTAACTTAAGTACTGATTTATGGAATACTAAGGGATATACACGTTTTGACCTCTAAGCAGGGCTAGAAACCTCACAGAGGAAAAAAAATAACAGGTTTTAGATAATATTTATTTATTTAACTATAAAATTGATTTGTAAAAAAGTATCAAATTTAGAGGATTAGAACAAACATATACTTTTAAAAAGTTTTGCTAAACAGACTAAGGATTAACGTTTTAATCTTCTTTACTGTTTTTTAATAATTGATTTAAGGAAATAAAATAAATCCTACAGCTTAACATTCTTATCTAAAGTTGTTAGGTTTGAGACAGGAGCTGTATAACCAGAACTTAACAGGCCATTAAATCCACTAACATAATAAAAAATATATATACCTAAATATAAACAGAAATAATAGATGAACAGAAATAAAAAAATAAAAAAATAAATAAATAAAAGAGTAGAATTTCGATGTTGAACTAAAGTTGTCTCCACGGCGCCGATGTAACATACAGCCTGACGGATCTNCATAATCAACCCAACGATATCAAGATGGCGGCTGTTTAAAAGTTTATTTCAGCTATAACTTTTGAACCATTTACTATAATGGCTGCTACAGACAGACGCAAGGACAGATGACAGACAAGCACAGGAATGAGTAATGAGTAAGGGTCCCAGTTTTTTACTAAGGACCCTAAAAAAAAAATATGAGGCTATTTCACATAAATATAATTTTAACTGTTGACTTGAGTACTGATTTATAAAATATTAGGGGATATTTACACGCTTTATGACGTCCAAGCAGGGCTAGAAACGCCACAGAAAATAAAAAGATAACGGGTTTAAGATAATATTCTTCAAGTAGAAAATTGATTCAAGTCAAATATAGAGGATAAAAACCAACATATTCTTTTAAAAAGTTTTGCTAAACAGACTAAGGATTAACNGATTAATCCAAAAAACAAAAAATAATTTGAACAAATGTAGAATATTGAATAAATACAAAAATTATATTTAATCATTTTAAATTTCCTTTTTTTTTACTTTTAAGAATTATTTAATTTTATATCATTGTCCTTGATAAAAAAAAACTCCAAACTTGGTTACCGCACATAGTCAAACAAAAAAAACATTCAAAACTGTCGGTTGATTTGTAGTTTCCCAACAAACAAAAATCTGAAAAGTTGGACAAACAGGACATGATAGGCGGCCTGAAAAAAGAAGGATCACAAATAATCCTTGACTGATCCTCTGAAACAAGTGAAAATTATACCTTGTAGTTATACCAACTCGCAATTTTTTCACCCTTAGGAAAAACAATTGTTATAAAGATTACGCCTCTTTTTTTTTGGAGTGGATACATTCAGGACTTTTAGGAGGAAAAACACCCTTATTTGGCAGGATGAGGATCTTCTGGCAAAAAGAGCCGACGAAAAGGTTTGATTTGGAAGATCAAGTCTAACAGAACTGAAAGGTGAATTACCCGTCCTGCAGTGCAAGTGTAAGAGTAAGGCGGCCTTTCTGGTCGAACTAATGACTAAATCGTAGCAGGCTTGGATCCTCGCACCGGCTAATTCCTCGGCTGTTACCCTCTCGAGCTCTCCATGTTCTTCGATATTCCACACTTCATCTGAAGGACTTTTCAACTGCAATTTCTTAGAGAGAAATCTTTTTATTTTTTTTTGTCCTCTCTCTATATCTCCTTGCTGCCACCTATTTCCTGTTTATGGACCACTGGTTCTTTTCAGTGACCCTTAAAAACTGAGCGGAAGACAGGTCGCAAACGAAATATACTAGTTTATAGATAATTACACTTACTTTCTAGAACAAAATAATTTTATATACTATTAGACACATATAAACCATAGATATTGGACATTTTAGCCTTGTCAAATCGTTCGTTGATTGAATCTTGTTTTCTATATGAAAGGAATTATAATTTACAGAATTTTATTATTCCTTATTTCAATTTGATTTAAAGCACTCGATAATAAATTCACCAAATACGTGTGAATACACTCACATATGTTGTTACATTTTTTAAACAATTAGACGAATTCCTTAACCAGCATAATCGGCCCAGCCAAATCAAGATGGCGGCTGTTTAAAAGTTTATTTCAGCTATAACTTTTGAACCATTTACTATAATGGCTGTTACAGACAGACGCAAGGTCAGATGACAGACAAGCACATAAATGAGTAAGGGTTCTAGTTTTTTACTACGGATCCTAAAAAAACGAGACTGCTTCACACAAATATAATTTTAAAATTTAACTTAAGTACTGATTTATGGAATACTAAGGGATATACACGTTTTGACCTCTAAGCAGGGCTAGAAACCTCACAGAGGAAAAAAAATAACAGGTTTTAGATAATATTTATTTATTTAACTATAAAATTGATTTGTAAAAAAGTATCAAATTTAGAGGATTAGAACAAACATATACTTTTAAAAAGTTTTGCTAAACAGACTAAGGATTAACGTTTTAATCTTCTTTACTGTTTTTTAATAATTGATTTAAGGAAATAAAATAAATCCTACAGCTTAACATTCTTATCTAAAGTTGTTAGGTTTGAGACAGGAGCTGTATAACCAGAACTTAACAGGCCATTAAATCCACTAACATAATAAAAAATATATATACCTAAATATAAACAGAAATAATAGATGAACAGAAATAAATTACATTAAAAATAAATAAATAAAAGAGTAGAATTTCGATGTTGAACTAAAGTTGTCTCCACGGCGCCGATGTAACATACAGCCTGACGGATCTGTTTAATATGTCTTTTGTATTTAGGTAAAAAAAAAAATGGGTGGCACGTTCTTTCAATAATATTTTAGTCTTTTATGCAAAAGTAATTTAAATTTTACATTATTTAACTACTTATCGAAGAGGGGGCTATAAAGAATAATTATTTTTTGTAACTGTGTTCAAGAGAAATGTACTAAGACTAAATGACTAGTAAAAAAAATATAGAGAAGGATTCCTGATCGTAAACTTGGATGCAGTAAAAACTGCATCGGAACAAATTTTATTTTTAAGTTTACCTCCACATTTTTTTGTACCATAAAAATTTAAAATAACGTTTATTCGAAACAAAGACAGTTCAATAAGTCAAAGAACTTACAGATCGAACTTCTATACTTCGTCATCCAAATCTAACGGTTATACCATTTACTTTTAACTACAAATCGTAAAAAAAGAATTTTAACATTACGAAATCTTTCGTTCTCTAGTTTCCTTTAAAATATTCAGGTATTTGATCTTTTCGAGAAAAAAAGGATCCCATTGAGGAAGTTTAATTAAAATTATGAAATATCAAATGATTTTTTAAAACTTTTTATTTATTAAAAATGTCAAGATATGAAATGCTTCAAATATTTATTGAAGAACAATAATTCAATAGAAAGAGATATGCGATAAGAAAGGAGTTTATTCAACATCTTTCTTTAAGGATTAGAAACTAATAGGCTATTAAATTTGAAGAAATTATCTCCTAAACCATGCGATATTAAAACTCAGAAATTGCTTTAAGACAAAAACAGTACAACGGTTATGAGGATGCATATTGTAAATCTGTTAATGAGAAAGTTCGGAAAGTAAAAAAAAAAACTTTGAATCTTTACTGCCTGAGGCTTCGGAAACTCAAAGCACTTTCATTTGGTCCGAAAAAAACGCGTCTTCAGAATCATTGAAGGAATTAAGTATGCAGCTAGATTTCAGGTTCGGAAATATAGCCTTTCACTTTTTTTCTTAAAACTTCATAATTAATGAAATATTAGCTAATAACATGGTATCGAGGTTGGGCTTTTTTTCGTTCGAAGGTTTTTGCCTTCTAAACTCGCGCCGACTTCTTTTTTAAATGATTTCCGAAACTTGTATTAAGTAACTTTTGAAGTGAAAGCGATAAGGGGAAAAAATCTAAATGTTCGAATTTGATACGGAATATATACTACAAAAAACAAGATCGAGCTCTATCGAATAACTTATATACCATCTAATTTTTATTTATAAAAATTAGATGACATACTGTATTAGTTTATTTTTACAGAGTTTATAAGCTTTCACGATTAAACAAATTAATAAAAAATGTTTTAAAAGGTCAGAACTTCACACGATTTTAAACATCGTGTTAAATGCTCCAAGATATAAGAAGTATTCGATAAGTCCTTGAGTGATCTAAAGACAAACAAATACATTCATCTCTATAAGGTTTGCCATACTGAATCCATAGCTAGTTACAAAGGGAGCCGTCAAACAAACAAGAAATATTAATCATAACCTAGCATAATAAGCGAAAACATGATCGACCATAAATGTAAACTCTTGCACGATACACTACAAACACAATAACACAAACTTCTTCCTGAATTAGCTTTTTTCCTAAGCCGAATTCGGTGGAATATTGTTCATCTCCTTCCTGACATCTCAAATACATTCTAAACTAATATGAAAACAACTATTAGAAATTACACTACATAAAACCTCCCTTCCGCCCCTCGGTTGTAAAGCATTTTGTGATTACATGCCGTGTATGCTTTGAGGAAATATTTTGGATAAAAAATATCATCAATTAGGTATAAGAAATATGACCAGAGATTTAGCCACAAAAAAATTGTCTGCAATGTATAATTAGTGTGGCACATAGCTCCCTTGCTACCTATCGTGTGCGTTCTTTAATGATGATTTGTTTTTTCTCCCATTTATTAACCAATCTATTTACATTAATAAAAGTCTCAATTTAGCAAAATTTAATGTTCGCAGGCGGTTGAAATTAATCTGATGGCATCTATAAGCTAATCTCGACAAACCATCCAAATTTCGTAAATATCACATGACCACTTTCAAAGTTATAGGTGTAAATTTAATGCTTATTTGAGCGCATGAATAAGATAAACTAATGGACGAACAAAGTTGAAACATAGACGTATATGAGACCAACAATGGGCTAATTATGAGCTACCATCAAAAGTCAATTCCAATAGGATAAGCAACAATCAGCAAAACTGTTGAACGACAGACCGACAGACAGACACGAGAGAAAAAAATCCTTAATGTCTGAAACTGACTTTAAATTCAAGACATTCAAAATATCGGTTCTTTAGAACGATAACATAGCTTCTGTTACCTTATGTAAGTTTGGACACAAAATCTAAAAAATATACTTTTAAGATATCACTGATAATTTAATTAGTCTGCTAATTAGTAAGATGCATAGCTTCCTCACGTCCAATAATTAGACGAATGGCCAAAAAATTAATTATGACTTACCCTACCAATTACAATTGGTTAATTAGTTTTTAATATATGGTGGTTCGCAAAATGACTAAACGACATAAAACAAAAGTTGTAAAGTTTTATGAAGCTACATTACATTCAGTAAGTTGGAAAGCGGAAGCAACATATATTTTAATAATTCTATACTATAATAATGTAAACAATATCTTCCTCTAAAAGTGATCGGTTTGTTCCAGAAGAATAAGAAACATTCGTATTTATTAAAAAATACAAAATAAACTTGAAACATGAGTACAAGGAAATCAAGTTGTAATGGATACTTCAATTGTAGATTTATTTTCACTTTCACTCTCTTGACCATTTTGTTTGTCTCTGAACTATATCATTGTTATTACACAATTTGATTTAAGTGTCTCTTATTTCATCTGAAAGCCAGTGAAAGTTAAATGTCGATATAAGTAAAAATCTAATGAATTTATAAAAGTGATAAGATTTCTATTTATCAATCTTAAAGTCTCGTAAAATGTAAAAATGATTAATAAAAGTGATATAAGAAAACTAAAATGATTATTTTTTTACAACGTTTTTATTAGCTTGCTTTCTTGTTTGTTTGTTTGTCCAGTACAAATCTTGCGATTTTTAACTAACTTCCCGAGTAGCTAGACATTTGAAACTCTTAGAATAGCTCAGATATCGATGACAATGCATTATTTAAACATTTCAGCAAAATGTAATTAGTTTTCAGCAAATTTTTCTGTATGGAAAGTTAGTTCGGAAAAAAATCCCAAGTTATTTGTTTTGACATATCCCATATTTAAGATCTTCATTTTGACAGGTTGGAAATTTATGACAGAAAATTTAAAAATGTAGTATATAAAAAGTTCTTTTTATCTTGCAATTATTTACTATACGTTTTTATTAGCTTGCTTTCTTGTTTGTTTGTCCAGTACAAATCTTGCAATCTATTTTTAACTGACTTCCCGAGTAGCTGGACATTTGTAACTTTTAGAATAGCTCAGAACATGACATTGTATTATTTAAACACTTTCAGCCATATTTCAGCAAATTTTGCTGTATGAAAAGTTAGTTCGGAAAAAAAAACGCCTGTTATTTTATTTGATTTGACATGAGCCATGATTTGGACAGGTTTCAAATTTATGATCTATGACAGAAAATTTAAAAACGTAGTATATAAAAAGTTCTTTTTATCTTGTAATTATTTATTTAAGGATGCATAACAATTTATTTATGTGTAATGTGGCAATGACCTCAATAAAAAATTATATTCACACACTCCTATACACACACACACACACACATATATATATATATATATATATATATATATATATATATATATACCTATAT
>KZ651049.1:1113507-1125480 GCA_001010745.2 Gerris buenoi | reverse complement strand
TTTTCCCCTTGCTTTGAAGGTCAAGTGTGCAAATTTTCATCGAGATCGGACTAAAACTGTAGATTTGTATAAAGAACATGCACACATGTTGACTTTTATATATGTATGGCCGCCATCTTATATTAAAATGCCCGATTGGTTAACCATTTATTTAAAGTTACTAATTTGATATATGGAAGCTAACTTGTAAATTTCAAGGTTCTAGTGCAATTGGTTCCGGAGATATCGTCTTGTCGAATTTTGTATATAAATGGCCGCCATCTTGAATCAAGATGGCAGATTTTTATAATATTTCTTAGCGAGCACCTAGGAGGTAAGAGGAACACACCTACAAAATTTCATGGTCGTAGGTCCAGTGGTTTCAGAGATATCGTGATGTGTCAGTGAGTCAATCAGTCAGTCACTGTGGTATTTGGATTTTATATATATAGATAACAGTATAGAAAGATAATTCGGAAAAAATCCGCAAGTAATTTTATTTGTTTTGACATGACCCATATTTACGATCTTCATTTTAACGGGTTTCAAATTTAAATTATACTATCAATCATTAAATAATATGAAATCCTAGTTAGTGATAAAAATTAAAAATTATTATATAAAAATGATTTTAGTAAGATAATGAACACATAAAACCCAAAGAGGGGTCGAAAAAAGCGTAAAAGTGAGTTAATTATTTCCTTTTAAGCCCAACTAAGTACTCATGAATTGAAAAACTACAACGAACCATTTACTAATTTTAAGATGTTTCTTCTTTCGAAGGATAACTTGAAATCTTTAAAAACCCTGAAGCTTATTTCAAAAACGGGATTTCTAAAATTTTCATGATTACATGATTGCTTTATACGGACCAATATCTGTAAATATGATTTCTTTTCCCTATACAACGGCACATGGAGAATACCAAGTTAATAATTCTTAAATTAAAGGTAATCACTTTATTGGTGTAAGATATAACGGGAATTAAGAGGATCCAAAGTAAATTCTTATGTATAAATGAGGTAATGATCAAGACACGATCGGACTACTTCCTCATTCCATTATAAGTAAGAACATAAAGAAAAAAAAATTAATATCTATCAGTAAACAAATATAATAGTTTTATTTTTTTTTCATAGGTCCTAATTTGTTTTTATTCCATTCCATAAATAAATAGAGTTCATTTATAGTTAATTTTTTCAAGTTACAATCGATAAATTGAATTATCAATTAAAAAATTGATTGGGTAATTTGTGGATGAAGAGTTTGAAAGCTTTACATAATATGTATTATCGATGAGATAGTTAGAATGAAGGCGAAGCTTTTCTGAGAATTAAGCCATGATTAGTGATTAGGGATGGCGTCATAAGGCGCTTAGATGTCAGAGTGCTCTTAGTATCGCGAAAAAGAACGCAGAATTATCAACACAATGTAGGAATAATCCCAAACAAGTAAACATTATTATCTTCTAAATGAATACCAAAAGAACAGTGTATCCACGTAAAAATGACACTTGTTTATTTATCAAAGTAGCTTTCGGCTTTTATAAAGCCATCATCAGTGTCTATGAACAAACAATAATCGGTAAAACTTACTAACATATATTATAAATAAAAATAAACAGAACTAAAAAGTAAGTCTTAAGATTTAGTGTTGGTTCATATAGGCACTGGTGATGATGATGGCTCTATATAAAAGTCGAAAGCTGCTTTTGGGTTATTTGATAAATAAACAAATATTATTTTACGTGGATAGACTTTTACGTGTTCCTTTGTATTCATAATGATGACCTCCATCGACGCTCTTATTCCTTAAATATTGTAAATGGTTCCTTGTAGGGTAAATCTTATATCATAGTAAGTATTTGCTAAGCTATAAAAAGTGGTCAGTGGGTTATCCAATGTCGGGAATTCACTTATTGTATTTTTATTTATTTATTTATTTTTTTTCTGGGAACATTTTCGTCCAAAGACGCAGACCTCTTAAATAGGTCCGAAAAACTCGGGTACGTTAAAAACGTCATTTAATTTTATCTAAATCAAAACCAAATTGAATTTTCAAATCGAACTCTAAAGAAGCATACAATTTAATACTTTTTATACAAATAATAATTGTCCTGGCACGGTTATTTCAATTTATATTCGTTATCTTTCCAATAACAATAAAAATGAAAAATGTTTATAACTCAATTTGTTGAGAAAAAAAAACTAAATACATTTGGAGGCTTTTCTTTTAACTCGATGTAATTCCTGTCTATAGAACCGCTTCATATCGTGATGTCTATAAAGAAATATACAACAGACATAAAAAGCAGTTTGTTTTCTTACATCTAAGCCACGGATGAATGATAGTTATTTATAAAAATGTAATTCCATTTTATATCTTATCTTTAAAAAGTGTTAATTTGAAGCAATCTATAAAACAATAGAATCATTTTTATTGTTACTTCTCTATTTGTTAATTTAAAAGATAAAAGAAAATCATTTTTATGTCTTTACATTATCTTTGGTTTATTTGAATCAAACTATTGAAATTAACTTTATTTAAATCGAGCAATTGAAAATAATATATTCTCTTTAAAACTAAAGAATTCTAAAACCTTGGAAAAAATTATAAACAGATTATATTTTATTTTTCCTGTTTGAACATTTAAACTTTGCATTTGGGATAAAATTTACGAAGGATAGAGTTTATAATCAGAGATTTATCATAAATAGATAATAGATCAATTGAAAATTCAATTTATTAGTTTTTCTAGATGAGCTGTTGATTCATAAATAAAAATATGTTAAGAAAGACTAACACCCCTAAAAGTAGCTTTTTGTACCTCTGAACATGACCACTAGTTTAGTGGTAAAATGAACACGACCATTAGTTTAGTGGTCATTTTCAGTGGTGGTAAGTCGAGTAAAAACAAGAAAGAAAAAAGATTTAAGTTGAGACAGAGATTGAAGTCTGACTCAAGTCTGTTCAAAATCGGCAATTTATAATAAAATCAATTTTATTGGAGGTTTAATGAATGAATTTCATGGACGAATTAATGAAATGGATGAATTAATTTCTTTATTCTAAATAAAGATCATTCTTTTAGATTCAATTTTCTACTAGTTTCATTGGTGTTAAAGAATGAACATTTGTTGATTCAACATTGGATGAATGCCGGCTAAAAATAAGTTCATCAAATTTCTTGTTTAAGAGAATTGTATCATTTATTTAACTGTTACACCCAATTTAAAATCTGTTAAAATGGTTTTGAATTTTTACATGAATTAAAGTATCAATTGAGCAAAAGGTAAAGAGCGCAAACGGTTGGAATTAATTTGGGGCTATTGGCGGGGGTTACTTTCGACAAACCATCCAAATTTCATAAAAATCAGATAAGTACTTTTGAAGACATATATGTAAATAAATGTATGTTTATGCGCATGCGGAAGAGGAACAAATAGATGCTTATATTGCCGACAATAAGCAAACAATGACCTGCCATCCAAATTTCATTAAAATTATACGAGTAGTTTTTACGATAATATGAAGGTGCGCAAAAAATTAGCGAAAGCAGACTGACAGACAGACACAGAACCAAAAATGTTTCCTAATGTCTGAAATGGATTTCTGTCTTGAATTTTTTTTTTAATAGGACACAACAAAAAAAGTTTCATTCTTTAGAACGATCGGAAGCAAAAGAAATCTAAAGTACCCATTGAATAGATAAATGTAGAATACTTTTACCTTTTAAGTTGTCAATGATACACAAAATAATTAATTATATAACTTTATTTAATTCATTCTTACACCTTACTTAATGATTATTATAAATATACGCGTATAACGCCACAGCTCTTGTTCTAACACATACATAGGTTTTTTTTTTCAATCGAATTCTCAGACTAACAAATGCGAAGTAATTATTTAACTACATACATTGTATTTGTGGAACGCGATGATTACACTCGTATGAATAACTCAAGACGAGAATACAAGAAAATAAAAGTAATCATTAAACATTGCACAATCGAATAATGAACAAAAACATGCAAGAATTAAGTAAATTCACATTGACATAACATAAAGGATTGTTTTATTGCGTACACGTAATAAAAATAAGCTTCAACATCAATGCAAAATAAGGATATTCTTGAGTTCGGAAAACTTTAGAGTTAGAGTAAGGTCTGTACTTATTTGCATGAATAGGAATTGTGTACTTAACTGAAAAAAAGCTATAACTAGAAAGATTTTTTTACAAGTATTTCACATAACAGTTCAGTTTTAACTGACAGGCCTGCCGGATAGTGTATACTAGCTTAAGAAGTAAGTAATTCAAAAAAGCGGTAACCTCATAAGAGGTTAAAGTCCAAACATTTACCGTTTCGCTCAAGGATCAAGTACGGTCATCTTAGTTTCTCGTAGGGGTATAGTACAACATTTCGCCGTTCTATTTCATGAAAATGAACAATTTTCTAACGTCCTGATTATCAGGGTATGTGTACAATAGACAATCTAGTAAAGTTCCATTTTTGAGTAGTTTTAGCTCAAGATTTCGTCATCGGAATTAAGGAACCTTATCTTCAAATTCCACCTTTAGATGTTTCATTGATTGGACGTTTATTCTCTCACAATATATTCAACACTCTTCAAAAGTCCCGCTTATCCCGGTTTTTGTACAATGGACAATCTATTAAAGTTCCATTTTTGAGTAGTTTTAGCTCAACCTTTCGTCTTCAGAATTAAGGAACCCTATCAACTACTACCTTTAGCTATTTCATTGACTGGACGTTTATTCTCTGACAATATACTCCACAATCTTCTAACGTCCCGCTCATCAGGGTTTATGTGCAATCGAGTAAAGTTCCATTTTTGAGTAGTTTTCTTCCAGATTCTCTAGATGTTTCATTGGTCAGAAGTTATTATCCTTTGACCTATACCTACCATAAAGTTTTACTCATAAAGGTTGACGATTAATCTTATAAAGATGAAGAATAAGAATGAAAATGGAATTTATGTCAATTTTGAATCTTAATTTCCTAAGAATCATCATCTGTAACATCATCTTTGAGGTTTTCCTTTACCTTTTACTGGCACTAATGATGGTCGAGAGACCAACATCAGAAAGGCATATGTTTTGATTAATACTAAAAAATGTGCAACTTTATGCAGTCATCATGTTGATGTTATACTCTTTAGGTACCAATTATAATCATCAGTTTTCTTTAGGAAAAAATACATCTTTTAATCAAAAATTATAGCAAATATTTAGATGAAATTAAAATTTGGCATATTTAATCCTGATAAATGAAACAAATATTCTCCTTAATGAGGTAACAAATATTCGAATCAAGATCCAACATTTTGTGCGAGAAAAAAATATTGTTTAACATCGTCACTGGACATCCGCATTCCACAAATAAATAAGAAAAAGGTTAAAAACTATTACTTGATTTTTAAAATAGTTGGTATTTTTCTAAAGCTACTGAGTGAATGGAAAGTGAGATACCCACTGGAAGAGATAGTTTCCCTAGGCCAGCAAAACCAGAGACAAACCGAAACGTTGTGTAATCTCAAAACCAACGCCCATAGCACAAAACTCCCAAGGAATCTAAAGCCAACGAGGAAATTTCACAATTTGCAATCCAACAAACCTAACACCGTTTTGAACTACTAACGGTTACAATCCTATAACCTTATCGATTAAAATAATCTATTACAAATAGAATAGTTAAAGGTTCGATTTTTTTTTATCCTTCTCGTATATAATGGAACTGTGGGTGTCGGGTTCGGGTGTAACAAAAATGTCTTAGTATATCGCATTGAGTAACAAATTTTAACTTCCGGCAAACAATATTATACATAAGTGCTAAAACCAATCTTCAAATCAGCTACATATAATAACTATCGAGAAAAGAATGGACTTAACGCTAGCCAAAATCCGAAGGTTTAAATCTAAATATCAATGAACATATCAGTGAAAACTTAAACATTTCAAATTAATTTGGCCACACCTTTTTTCCGAGACACAAATCAAAGCATAAACTTGAGAAATCATATCTTTTCAAGTCACAACCTGTCTTAAGATTCCACCTCGGTTCCGCTCCCGGATAATTTTCAGATGCCTATGTAACTTTCTTAAATAAAATAACGCAAAATATTACATAATTTTTACATAAATATTTGTAACATTATTTTAGTTTTTTGTTTCAAATTAAAATATTAGAACTATTAATACATTTACTTTATTTATTATAACTATAATCTAATTTTGTATCAGCTCAACGCGATATAATTATATTATAGAATAGCAATTATAAATCCAATTATTTATTTAGTAAGTGTCTTAGTAAGTAGATCATATCACATATTAATACTCGTATGCTCTCAATTTTAGTTCTTTTACTTGAGTAAAATATTGATATTTAAATAATTTATTAAAACTAGGACTATCTTTTGACGTCACACAATTATAATCAGTTCTTGTTTAAGAATACGAATGTGGTAATACAAATTGGAGACGTTCTAAATTATCCGTATATTCTAAATTACACGTAAATTTGAGAATTTAAAAAGAGAATTAAAGAGAGAACAAAAGATAGCAGCAAGTAATCCAAAATTAATGCAATTAAACTAAATTTAAAGTTACCTTTGCACTTTATACTTAAAGCTAGTCAGATTAATCACAACTAACAAACAAATAAAGTCAAAAGTAAGTAGTTGAAACTCCGTTTCAAGGGAATTCAGCGTTTTTGGCAACCATGTTTTAATTAAATTAGAATTATAGAAAGGGGACAGAAAAGAGAAAAATATACTCCGCCACCGGGAATTGAACCTTGACCTATGAATTCTTCAATGAACCTTAATTGGAAAAGCATTGGTGAATGAATAGTAAAACAAATAAATAAATAACAACAAGCTTTTATCTTGGGCCATCCGCCATAAAATTTTAAAATTCTGTTGCAATATTTGACCCGAACAAGCACACGTACATACAAATATTGAAAGTTAAATAAAAGCTTGTAAAATTATTAATGGTATACACCTGGAAAAAAATAAAATAAAATCAAGTAATGGAATCTAGATGCACCTAACAAAAAAATGATAAGGGGGAGGGGGGTAATAGAAGACCACATAGACGCTTCAATTAAAAATAAAGAATGTATTCGTTTTCTTTAGTTATAATTTTCCTTGCAAAAGTTCTGCTACTGCTAATAATGTTTCTAATAACTGGTTGGGTATAGGAGTACGGTAGGTAGTGAGTTCGTTGCAATAATTAAAAAACTTAATTTAGCTGCTATTACTTCAGTGTTGCATAGGCGTGTTAGATTTAAGCGAGGTATAATAAATTAAGAGTGGAAAAAGGCATTAAGATATAAAAGTTACATAATAGACAAATAATGGAACGCATTTACTTTAAAAGAAGTAGACAGTAACATTATATTTAACATTCGCCGTTAAGTCATTAATTGTAAATATAATTTTGATTTTTAATTTTTATAAATTAAAAATATGTGAAAGCAGATTATTGATGATGCAACGATTATTTGTAAGATTGGGAAAAAACAAAAACACCAAGGTAAATTCTAACGGCTAAAATAAATACGTATATATAAGGAAAAAAACATCTAAACATTTTTAAGAACATATTTCGTCAAAATTTTGGTTTATCAAAATTGCAACACATTATTGGCAAAATAAATAAGAAATATACTGGCTAATTAAGAGTTTTTAACACACACAAACCAGCATAATCGGCCCAGCTGTATCAAAAACCATCTTTTATATATGGCCACAAGGCCATACATTTATAATAAATATATATATAAATATATATATATATATAGACAAAAACCATACATTTATAATAAATATATAGTTAAGTTGTAGATTATATATGATTTAATCAATGTGGACAAATAAACCGATAGGAATTACGCAAATTACAGCTTATAATTAATAAGAATGATTCAAAATTCAAAATTTCAAAAATAAACTATTACAAAGTAATTATAATCATTTAGTCAGCCAACTTAAAGATGACCTAAGGTGGGATCGCAAAAGTGCGAGCCTATTAATTCCTCAACAGACCCAAGTACTTAGACAATTAAAAACAACAAGGAACATATTCTAATTCATTTAAATGATTTTGAAGGTCAAAATGTTTTAAGATGAACTTTTCACAAGAAGGGAAAGTATCAATTACAGCAAAGAAGAATTGCAGAATGATTTAAAATTAGAAATTTCACAAATAAACCATTACCATAATGTAATATAATCTTGTAGTTAGATTAAAAATTACACAAGGAGGAGTCGAAATATCGCAAAAGAGGTCCTTGTAATTCCTTAAAAGGCCCAACTACTCAAAAAGAGTACAGGGATTATATCCCTGCGTCATGTCATAATAAATGGGAAGCAAGACGCTCGCTGTCAATTAAATAATTACGTTAAATTCCCCATGTGGTGTGGAGCGACTTGATGCCGCATTAAGTGATTTAAATTACACCTGTTTAATCTGAATATACATATACATAAGTATATTAAGAGAAAGCCGGGCTGGTTTGTCTGAAGAAAATATACTTGATGGTCATTCACCTTCCTCTGTTTCCTATTTTATTTTATTTTTTTTTTTTAGACAATTATCTTCGGCAATTTAAACTGTCTCAATATTTTATTGCTTCCATTAATATTTCAACGTTATGCGTTTCCTCTCATATAATTATTAAATTGATAAATTGATTTGTCTTATTTTATTATTACTTTACTGTTTACCATATAACGTATAAAAAAGATAATTATATATCTTCCAAGGAATATATATTTTTAAAATTAACAGACATTCCTATATTAATTCAATAATAACAATTAATTAATAATATTAATAAATAAATAACAATTAATTAAATGTTTTAATGTCAGGAAGAATCGATGTAGATAAATTCGCCTGTGCGATGTTGGTATATTTTAAATCAATCTTGTTCTGAGATCCTAAAAGACGTTTGATCGGGATATTTCTAGGGTCATTTGTAAAACCCTACATTGCAAATGAAAGCTTATTAGAGCAAATGTAACATCCATCAAATTAGCCATCCAACAAATGAACCATCCAACAAATGTAACATCCAACAAATGAAACACCCAACAAATGAACCATCCAACAAATGAACCATCCAACAAATGTAACATCCAACAAATGAAACACCCAACAAATGAACCATCGAACAAATGTAACATCCAACAAATGAAACATCCAACAAATGAACCATCCAACAAATGAAACATCCAACAAATGAACCATCCAACAAATGAAACATCCAACAAATGAAACATCCAACAAATGTAACATCCAACAAATGAAACATCCAACAAGTGTAACATCCAAGAATTTAATCAGTTTTAGAGATAACAATCAAAGTAATTATTTATTGTGAGGGATTATTATATAGTTGTAACATCCTAAAACAAAATAATCATCTTGATTAGGCTTCTTTTGAGATAATATTTTTAGGTATTAGTCGGAACATCCTAAAATAAAAAAAATAAAAATATTTGACTGTTCTTTTTAGATTCACAATATTTTAAGGCATTAGTAGGAGCATCCTAAAATCCAAATATCTTCTAGATTAGGCTTCTTTTGAGATCCACAATTTTTTTTGAGGGATTGGTGGAAACATCCTAGCATGCAAAAGCCTTCTATTATTGTTTTCTTACAGTTATTAAGTATTTTACATTAGTCCTCCTGTTATTTCGATAGCTTCAATGTTGAAGTAATTAGAAGAATAAAATAAATTTATGTGATTTTTAAATAATTTTGCCAAGGCCAAGAAAGTTACAAATAGGAAGGTAAAAAAAAGGAAAAACAAATTGTTAAGAATAATGAAATTAAAGCTTACGATACCAATAATCATTTTTAAGTACTACCCTACTGTGGATTAATTCAAATAAATCTCTTAAAAGATTATAGATATAAGTGAAGCTATTAAGAGGTCATGAGAAAAAATAAAATAAATAAATAATAAAAAGGTACAACTAATTAACTAAAAGAAACATAAGAGTATACAAGATTTATAACATGCAGGTCTTTGGTTCTGAGTTCGATAGACTTTTAGTTCCTTTCAAAAACCTCCCACGCTTTTAAAGAAACATGTCCGCGCTACCTTAAGACTTATTATTAATTAGTAGATTAGATAAATGAATCGTGAAAAAATAAGACATTTATTAATGATCAAGTTCATTCATTTTTTTTTTTTTAAAAAACAAGTGATGTTTAAATGATACAAGCATAATGTACCACCACAATGTAAAAGAGTTAGCGGTAAACAAAATTACAAGTATGTACGCCTTTAAAACATAAAGGTGAACGATACAGACAATTGATTAAGGCTAAAGGGTAATGAACTTCAAATGTTCTGGTACATGTTGTTACAAGATTAATAAAGATGCTTTATGATCAAGTTCAAAGAAAAAAACTAAGAACTTAATCAGAGAACCGGCTTATTTGTTCTTAGACCTCTAGTGTTGTATATCTTCCAATCTATTATTGTAAGACGGAATCATACAAGCAGACTTATTGTTTAGGAATAAAAAACAGGTGTTCAATTGTACGATGCATACTTGAAGAATTTATATTAATCAAGATCATAATGTACTCCTACACTAAAATTTATAAAACTTAAATTAAAATACAACCAATAAAAATAAATGGATTTTAAAGAAAATGAAAGAAGGTAATATAAAAAAAATTAAAATGCAAAATTTAAACTTCTGATTCAGGGTTCCTTAAAACGTGTAAATATATAAGAATCGTAAAATTGATTTTATGTACCTTCACCATCACAATACTTTCTTTATACATAAGTATATAATATGAGAAAATAAAAAAGGTCGGATTTTTAACCCATAAGCAATCATAAAAGAGGAAGTTCAATAACCAATCAAAATCATCACTCAAAATCAATTTTATTTTAAAGAATTTGACAGGTTTAGGCTGCTGTAATACACCCTTCTTTATAGTTTGAAATCTACAAACAAAGTGAAAAACTGTATCTTATGTTACTTTATTGTACGCGTGTAAGAATTATTTTATATTTTGTTTGTAGATTATCTGAAGATGGTTGCATTAGAACAGCCGAAACAGGTCGAATTGTTTCAAATACAATTAATTTTGTAGATGCTGTTTGGTTATTGAACTACGAGTACACCTTTTTTATGATAAAACGCTGCTACACATTGGAGAAAAACACAGTCGAAGATTTCTAACTAATGTTTCAGGGCTACTACCAAAAAATTAGACTACAATTCGATTATGATTTTAATTTCTTGTTCATATTGACGTAACAATAAGAGCTTGGATAAATCCAAAAACTAAAAAAATATTAAGTATCAATAATTGAAGACCAGGTTATATTGCGGCACCATAAAACGCTATTAAGAAACCGCATGAAATAAAAAGTAAACATATTGGGGGTTAAAAATTTGACTAACTCAAAACTTTCTTTTTAATATAAATAGTATGTAATGCTAAATTTAAATTTAATAACATCTGATTTAATTAAATTATTATTAAACAAATTTAAAATAAAAGTTCTAACAGCTTATTATACATTAAAACTTCATTTTAGATTACAGCAAAATCTTATTTATCATACATATCTCGGAAGCTAGATTTTTCATGAGAAAAAACTTATATGATACATAATTGTTTTTCTAAAAAAAAAAAAGTGCGTAAATTCAACTAGGTAAATCCCAAAATTGAATTTTCGCTCCTTCGCGATACTTTTTTTTTTATAATATACTAAGTATATTAGAAAGTAAAATGGAACAATGTTTTAGTATCTTCTTTAACTACCTGTTATAAAAATAAAAAGAAGATCATGCAGGAGAAAAAAAAAAACACGGTCAACTTAAACAAAATTAGGTCAATTCACAGGACAAAACCACCGAACTAGAGTCTAACCAATGTACTCAAGTTAAAAACATACGTGAAAAAGAGTAATTTGCATATATATATAT
>KZ651049.1:1073809-1113501 GCA_001010745.2 Gerris buenoi | reverse complement strand
TATATATATATATATATAAAGAAAACAATAGTGTAAAAATGTCTCACGTTTACTTGTCTGATACCTTAGCTTAGAACACGCGGAAGAGTCTAATTAGGGCGATTTCCTGAGAATAAAAAAAAAAAGCAGGAAAAACCCCTCAGACAAACAAAGCGTTTTACTTTTGCTCCAACTCACCTGAAACAGAAAGTAAAAGACAGTATATAAGTACACTTGTCGAAACTGTATGCAGTAAATTATCATTAAATTTTGATTATTTCAGTATTTTAAACATAATAATAAACAGATTGGGGGAAGGTGTAAAAAAGAAATACCAGTACATATCATAATCAGAATTAGTAATATTAACTAAGCTCTAAAATAATTATTGAATAAAACAATTAAAACAATAACAATTTATGTTTCAACTGCCTTAGGTATGCATCTTATATATTGTGAAAAATTTGGCTCAATAAATCTTAAAAAGATTGATATTAGTATGTCTGAACTATAGAGAAATCTATCGTTTAGTAACAGAGGTATGTGAAATTTCAATGAAATAATGGCTTTATTGCCTTTATTTCAGTGAAACTTATTATTTTAATTTTATTATAAACATATGAAAATGAAATATATGTAGAGAGAAAACACTTTATTTACAATAAAAATGATAACATTTACAATAATACTAAAACTAATAACATTTTTTTTAATGGTTGGATTTAAAAAACTCATATTTTTGACCTAAAAAAACCCCAAAACAATCAGACAATTAAAAATAATAAACCTTAAAGTTTAATGTTTTATGAAGAAAATGCGAAATGTTTAAAAAAAAGCCTAGCTACAATGACAGATATTTAAAGAGTAGAAGTTAGCAGTGTCAAATAAAGAGAAGGTAAAACATAACAAGGTAAAAGAGAACAGTAATAAACAGCTTAAGTGCATCATGAGAAACTTCTTCTAAACCTTAAGCTAATTAGGACAGTTCTAGCTTAATAACACATTCAAGTATCGATGAACATAAGTCTACAAGTCAATTCTTTAAAACTATTATTTGTTTACGTAACGATAATATGGGTTAAATACGTTTACGTTGGAATATAGACAGAACTAAAAGATGAAAAATTACAATTTCAGGTTGATAATAAATAAAAAATTAGGTTGATCACATATACACGAAATAGGACTTGGAAAATATAAGTAGAGTTTTAAATACATTAGATAATAATTTCTTTTTTAAAATGATTTAAAAGTAAAATGGGGAAGTGGAGGAAAATTAATTCAGCACATTAACAATACAAATACCTTTTTTTTTAAATCAGCGAATTCGATAGTTTTATCCTTGAGGTCAAGAAGTGTTTCTTTTTTTGTGTGTTTGAAATTACTTAATCCTGTCAAACAGTTGCACGACTCCTGTGTTCCTAAAGTGAATGAACTCAATCTGGCCGGCCTGTTAAGGAGAGATCTTACGCGAGCAAACCCCGGACTCGCTGGGCTAACGAGTTACTCCCTGGAGCGTGAAAATCTCCATGATACTGAATCTAGGGGGTTAAGGAGAGTTGAGGGTCGTGACCCCTGACTATAGAAGGAGAAAGCACCTTGACGTAACAGGTGCCGACTCACTGACCTACAAGACGACTTTAAAAATAAAAAGGCAACAGGTAGCCCGCAATCTCAAGCAATAAGAACTGTACGAAACTAACAGACAAGTTAGCATTTAAAAAAGGTTAAAAACCAAAATAAAAAGCACATTTTTAACATGAAATCAAAATCTCTATCGATAAGCAGATTAGCAACATCTTTATCCCATGAATACAAAACTTAAAACAATGACATAATCCTTTACATCACCAGAAAAACTTTTAAATTAAATAGACATTAACAAAACAAAAAAGAGATTAAAAAGATAAATGTAATTCAACATAAATATAAATCCTCAACTAACAAACAATATCCACAAAACCAAGAAAAAAATAAATACTTTGTATATTTTTATAAAATGTTATTATCACTCTTTTGGTCAATAGTTACGTCACAATACACTTAAAGAATATGATATAACTATATAGAAGCAGAAATCAAAAGATTGGAAATTGAAGATAGTTTTTTATTTCTCCCACAAAATTTAAATAAATTTCATAAGTCCGGAAGTATAGTAGAATCTTTTATATGTAAATAATAACTATGGAAAAGTCTAAAAGCCTTCAGACGTTAAGATGAACAAAAGCTTACCAATAATGCTGTTAAATAATGTTAATATATACAATTTGAATGGAGATTCTTTTACAATTTTTTTTTATTTAGTTTTTTATCAATTAAATATTTAACAAATTACTCTTCTAAGAACTTCAAAGTTAATTTGAATTAATTTTATCATAAAATAAATTACTTTTCTTAAAAAGGATAAAGGTGCTCTTTCATACCTCCGTCCAAACATGAACATATATGTATTAAGATTTCAATTTCCGAAGAAGAAGGGTAATTTTAAAAAACTAAAAAAGTTACTAATCTTGTAATTGTCTAACAATATTGTTACGCAGTAAATGTGTCAAATAATACTGTATGTGCGGAATTTGTCAGATTATAGGAAAAAACACAACCACAGCTGACAATTAATATTGACCACCATAGATAATGACAAAGTTCTAGTTAATAACAAACTTAAGAGATTTAGATCAAATTAAATGGGCGAAATAAATCTATTTAAAAATCCTTGACAATTTTTTGCAATTTTCTTCAATGTGTGACAGCGACTCATCATGAAAGAGGTGTATTTCATTAACCAAACTGCGACTTCACACAATCAAATTGTAATTAAATCAAGTGACCGGTTTCGGCTGTTCTAAAGCGACCTTCTTCAGATTAACTTGTAACTTTTCAGATGTAAGTTGCGCTTCCGAAATAGATCCAATAACCTTCTAGATCATCTGAAGAAGGCTGCTTCAGAACAGCCGAAACCGGTCAATTGTTTAAATAACAATGTTTTGTATGAAGATGTTGTTAGGTTATATTGAACTACACCTCTTTCATGATATTTAAAAATATTATTGTATTGTATTGTATATTATTGTATTCTATTGGTATTGGTAATATTAGTATTGGTGTTGTATTCATGATAAGATAAATTTAGTTTTCTGGGTTATCTTTTTCTCTATGATAAAGTTTTATTATACCAATAGGTACCTTGTTAAAAACACTAATTTTGTTTTAAAATTAACAAGTTTTAATAGCATTATCTAGACATCATGACCATGACTAATTTTAAAGATAAAATCAACTACATTAATTCACTGATTAATAGCCAGTGTCCAAAGTTGATTCAATGTTGGAAAAAGCTCTTAAAGCTTTGAGTATTCGTAATACTAACATTTAGAATTCAGACCCTGATTAATTCACTTTTGCTCTTTAGCTATCTTCATTTCACCCATCTATCTTCCTAGTTTCATGAATTGATGAGGCACTTTCGACTTGATGAGAAAGTAAAATGAATAAATTTGAAACTCATTATTAATACGGAGTTTTCCTTTAAAAGGACATAAAACGAGACACAAATCAAAATATAATGGGAGTAGAGAGACGGAAAAACTAATTAATTCCACACTTAACGTTCTCGCATAGAAAGTAAAACAATGAAGATCGGAACTGATCTTTCAAAAGAGGAGATGATATTGATCGTGAAGTAATAAGAACCGGGATGATGAAGTTTGTATAAAGGCTGTTATGAAAGGTCGCTGAAAAAAATAAGTTTTTTTTTCCAGTGTCCGAAATTCTTCGACATTTCCATATAATGGTGTTGTGTCTCGACTCGATCGAGAGGCAACGAGCTTTACAAAGGTCATGAAGCTCCCTTATCGACTTCTACATCCATATAATTAGAAAGGGCGAGCTGAGAGAGGTTAAATGCGAAGAATTGCATAAGGTGAAGAAGACACGCAGGGCAGTGGGCGAAGAAGCTCATCCTCTCAGTGACGCAAAATGAATTATTGATACCGCACTACCCAATAAAGGACCAACGCAGGAGAAACAACGTGCAAAAAAGCATTTTCTAATGTTGAAATGACTAATACAATAGTACAAAAAGACCATACATAGTGAAGTGGACAACACGATTTATTAGCTCCTTAACATACTTAAGCTTTTAAATAAGCATCAAATAATTCATTCGCTTAAATGGTACTATTCGTTTAAATAAACATAATAACAAGGATAAAGAAAATAATTATTAAAAACAGTTTTGTTTTTAAAAAGCAAATCTTTAATAAATAATAATTTTAACGAGATAAGTTCAGGTTACAGTAACTACGTTTCGACAGCAATTAACTATCTTAGAGTAGAAAACCTTGCAATAGTAAAACTTCAAAACTAAACTTGAACTGATAATAGTCAAAACTTTTAAACAGATTGATCTGAGCACTTTAATTGGACGGTATTAAATGTCACCGCTCTAATTACTGAGTATTTACAAAAGTCAAGGTGAAAAGGAATGGATTCGACAAATGAAATCTCCTTGCAAATACCAAGAAAATATTGCAAATAATATTATCGCCTGGATAATATGGAGCCATAGTTCCCACACCTTATATGTTAAATATGTTTTTAAGAGTTGACATAACCAGGTAAAAATTTATAATTATAAGTAGCTTGAAGAAAAACTAAAAGATAAAGAGAAAAGGAGCTCTGTTATCGCAATCACTTAACAAAAAAAACTGCGGAGTAGTTTGTAATTCGGCATAAACAGCGCTCCTATCACATTACAGATTCACAAAGATATATATTAACACTTTGAGAAATACCTCGTTTGAGGTTTTATAAGAGGTAAGACATTTTTTTTCATAACATCTCTAGTAAATGGATGAAGTGGACGATCCCTCTTCCCGCAATAATCTAATCGAGGCCAATTAATTTATCATTGTCATTGCTTAGGGTAATTATTGTCAAGAGGTTCTATATATTATATACACAGGAACAGTAGATTCGATCAGATTTAAGGTATAAAGTCCCTATACCTTCCTTTTTTTTAAATAATAAGTCGGAGTTACGTAGTTTGTAGCATGAATACAGTAGGGCAACAAAAAATAACTTAATAACTCATACATTTTTTATACTGTCAAACATATTTATACGTAGAGATGAAGCTTAGTTGATAGGATCCATGATTTAATATAAGGTGGAAATAATAGGATGTTTGATCCATAAGAGGATTCTTGATAATCGGATTGATGAAGGGTTTTGTGTCAAAACCCAAGCAACGAGACTTAATACGATGGTATAACAGTAGGCTGTCGTTTACTGAGTGACATGTAACGTAACTTTGTGTCTCGTACTAGGACGGAAGTTTGTCGTATAATAAAGCCCAAGTCTGTCAGAATCTTCGAGGGAGGCGTACACGTGGAAACGGTCGACTTGAGGCCGTGACAAAACTGTCGATATCCCTTACACAGTGAAACTAACAAAGGAAACCCGTCTCCTTATACTAAACACCTCAACAAAATCTTTTCAGAACCCACCATTTCATTATCCTAACCCGAAATTTCCTTTATGGAAAGTCGCTTCAGGTCCAGCCAGAGTACAAAGGAAAGTTCCTTTCCGCCGGGTTGAATCGATTCGCTCTAGGTCGCCTGCTGTCCAGCTTGATCCTCTTGGAATATTAGTAGACATCCCCCTCTATCAACATCACTCGTTTAAGTTTCAAATTAGAATTCCTGTGCGAATTCTTCCACCCTTCGACACCCTATTCTTATACTAGCTTCCTCCTCGACGATAAGGAAATTTTCACGACCCGTTATGCATTCTTCGCTATAATAAATTCCTGTTATATATGTCATCGATTTAAAATTTTTCGAAATTGGTTTTTCAAGAGTCTTTATAAAGCTTTATAAAAGAGTCTATTGAAGATAATCAAAACGTCCTTCAATTGTTCTTTAAGTAACTGTAACAGTACTTGTACAATTTAATATGTGGGTCGTGTTAAATAAAGGCATTTTTAATATACTGTTATATTTGAAAGCATCTAAACATTTTTATAAGTTGTATAAAATTAGTTAAATTAACTTTGCTCTAAATAACACGAAGCATACTCTAACTATAAACTTTAATTTAAGAAAATTCATTTCTTTAATTTTATTTTTCATACATACAAACTAATCTTTTTTGGACCTTTCAAAGGGTATTATAGTTGAGTAAAGGAGTTATAATAATATTTGCTATATTATAAATTTTAGGAAAAGGAAAACAAAATTGTTTAAAGTTAAAAAAGAAATAATAATAATCTAAAACACAAATGCATTTGCAAGCTGCTCAATATAAAATCATTTATAATACTCATGTATAGTATTATAATATGAAGATGTTCTTAAATAATTTTAAAACTATGTTCTAAGATTTTCTATAACTACATCTTAAGCAATACTTGTATAAAATAAATACTTAATGATATTAAATCAATTAATTATTGAATACTGATTATCTTGAAGAAGAGGAAGAGTGAAGCAACTGATAAATTCCATAGGTAAGATTACCTAAGCTTTATCGATTGTTACCGAAACATAAAGCTTTTGATTGAACCCGATGACTGTCTGGGTAATATCATGTAAAGTTATGTATGGGCAGGTACAAGCACATCATTATTGTATTTGCTACGTACAATACAAGGGGGATTCACCATTATATTTTATCTGAATAGGCTGCCTCCGGAGGAAGATTGGCGTTGAAAAGATTATTTCATCACAATCCTTACTCGTACAGTATAGGGGACTGCGTTTGAGAAATATCGCTATTATTTGATTATTCGCTATTAGCTCAGACATAGTCAGTGAAAGTGACATTAGGAAATCCCTTATAGCAAACATTGGGATAAGGAGACTGGTTAAAAACAATTTTAGGTATAGTTTGTGTGAGTAGCACTTTAATAAGAAGCTAAACAAAAGGTAAAAAGACAAAATTGTAAGTGACAACTCAAAGAAACATTGAACCATCAAGATATGCCAATCAACTAAATACCTAGAGAAAACGGTACTTCTTTAGATTGATACTCCCCTATGTTTTTTTTTATAATATAAATGACTTTGACTAAATAACTATTAAGACAAAGGGATGCTTAGTCCAATTTACTTTGAGACAAAGGAATATCACACTTCTGTTTTTATAAGAGGAGTAATACAGACTAAAGAAGAACATTCCATACACCTTCTTTAAATTGTTACTCCCCTCTGTTTTTTTATAAGGGGAGTAATAATCTAAAGAAGTGCCAAGAATAGTTTATAAAAGATCCTATAACATGAAATGTCAATAACTAATGTAAATAAGAATTATGGATAGTATTCATTTTCAAAACATAGTTTGAATTGTAAGTTTAAGTCTTCTTTCGTTATCATTCATTTTAAATTTAATAAGTAAGACAGAAGATTTATCTTTTCTCTTATTTTAATAAAAACTATAAAAAGCATAAAACAATACTTCGATAAGACAAGCACAAGTATAAATCCAAATATTTAGTCTATATAAAACACCTGATCAAATTTGTATCAACAAACAAAACAAAAAAATTAATGCTAACATCGAAGTAATAAGTGCAATTAAGAATCTTTAAGATCCTTAGATTCTTTATTATTTCAGCTAACAAAATTATAGACTAGATTTTTATAGTCCGCGTGTTTAAAATCTATAGTAGAGAGATTTTTTTTAGTAATTTTCTCCCTCGACAAAGGCCGGTTGTTATAACGCCCAATGTATTTTTTCATTTTTTTTTCTTCTTTTTTTACTTTTTTCTATAAGATGAGCGAAGAGTAAAAACCTGTTCCACCAAAAGTGGTTTTAATAATAATTTGCTCTGCAAGAAGCTAAAGCTACTCCGTAGGTCTCAAGTCTTTTGCTGATCTACAACTAAATATCTTTTGTTAAAAATTTTTTTGATGTAGCTTCAACAAAAAATAATAAACTAGTAAAAGAATTAATCAAGTTTCCATAGGATGAACGTTAGGTCAATATTTGAACCATTCCATCGACGTTTTTAAGACATTAATATAGGTAAATAATCCATTTGTCAATTGTTAGTTACAAAATGTATCCAAACTAACTAAATGTCTAAACTACTAAAACTCCAAACTAAGTCCAACTTAATTGAATAGATAAACTAAGTTATCTATTCAGTTTGATCGCTCAAAACTAATTTATAAAAGACTATTAAAGTTTTAAGAGATTTAGTTAGCTTAGAATTTTACAAAGATTTTATTAGGTACAAAACATCAGATAGTATCCAACAAGAATGGATAGTAAAAAGAAAAAAATAAATTTGCAGTTATTAAGATTGATATTATACATCATTTGGATGTAATCAAAGCATCTACGACATGTTCTAAAACTCTGAACATTATCCTAATGATTTCTTGGCTCGGAAAACCTTCAAATATTTCAGGGGGGCATAAAAATGAGCAAAAAATATGCTCAAAAATCAGCTATAAAATGTTTAAGACATTCCATTCCAGATTAATTATAAAGATTGACTGAATAAATATAACACAGAATAATAAATGTAACACTTCGGTCATCAATCAGGTAATATAATATACCCGTAATTATGAAAAAATAGATTATATCATGGGACACAATAATACTTAAGTTACTTTATTGTCTCTTAACGCCCCCATATATGGTCAACATGTTTGCGCAAACATTTTGACCGTGTATGCAAACTTGATGTTTGATGTCTACGGCCTAAATTTGCCCTACATCAGGTTTGCGCAAAATGGATCGTGCATGGGGGCATTAAGCAATCTCCATATTATGATTTACATTGTGCATAAACAATGCCAAAATTCGGTTAATTCATAAAAAATATTTGGCAGTTTAGTACCTGCTAGAATTACAATGGTGAAATTAGTCATAATTTCGACTTGTAACGTCAAAGTCCTGTTCGAGAGACAAAAAGGCGTTTCTAATAAGATAGCCACTTAGTCATTTTAATTCCTACATGCAGTCACATGTGTTGGAAGAGTGGTTGAAATATATAAGCTAACTCATTAATATGCCAAGCTTTCTGCGTGTAGGATATATAAAAAGAAATCATAAAACAATGTCACCGAATGAAGGGTATGTAACCGCTTCGAGTAGGCATGCAGGATAACTGGATTGTAATCAGCATTAATGTCTGTAAACATAGTCTCTTGTCTTTAAGAAAAGTCAACTTGGACATGATAGGAATATATATAATCCTTAATGAGTTATAAGAATAATTAAAACAGACAATAAAACATAAAGAATTATTGTAATGATCCCGACATAAGGCATGAATTAAAAAACATTTTAATTTAAACTAGATCATTTTAATTTCGCTCATAAGACATAAGATATTAATAAAGGACATCTTAAGAATAAGCATTTTTGTAAAAGGTACTATTTTCTTTGTATAAATAGCTTTTATTAAGTACAATTGCTATCTACAGGATTATTGCAAATGATGTTCATGATTTCAAGCGTACAGAAATATAGTTTTATTAATCATAGAAAGAAATAAAATGGTTAAATTTTAAGAAAAACTCAAAAAGTTTCTTCCCATCAGGTACTCTGCTGCATTTATCAGTAGATTTCTGAGATCTGCGCGTAAAAACTTTCCCTTACCATGCTCTACAACTTCATTCCAGTTGATTTCTTTTTACAAATGCAGTAATTTCTCTTAAAATCCAAGTACCACTTGCGAATAGAGTAATTGCTAGGAGGAGCTTCATTATATCTGGTTCTAAAGTGACGTTCCATACTAATAACTGATTAGTTTTTTTTTTGTTTTTTTTTCTTTGGGTTTTTAGTCCCGTTCGACTGCACAATAGGTCATTACAGGGGGGTCATTACAGGGGGTTATCCGACCACTTTACTCATCTACTCGATGAGATCATCAGTGTGAAACTGTTTTCAAATTCAAATTCAAACTGTCTTCAAATTCAGCCATTACACAACACTGACATCAATTGACTTAACAAACAGCTGATACGTACCCAGACCAATGTAAACAAAACTTTATGAGTTTTTCTGTCCAGTGGTACCAACTGAAGAGGTCTTAAAACATATTAATCCAGGAACATCATTTGTAATAACCCTGTATATTTCAATCTGACTAGATATAGTTAACTGCATCAATTGCATTCGGGCATATAACCAAATTATTTTATTTCATTAGCCTAAAGAATATATATACATACTTTTTTAAATTTTATAATGAATTTTTCTTCCATTCTTGAATAGGAGAAGAAAGTAAGAAAACATTTCGGACTATTATCCAAGGGATAAGTGTAAAAAACATATTTATTTTAATACATAATTTTTAATGGAATGGAAGATAGGGAGTTACCTCAGATTGAAAGTGCATAAGGATAAAGTTGCAGCCAATTAAGGTAAGGACTCATTACTCAAGCCCAGTTGGAATCTTTACGGCACCAAACAACAAAACTAAAGGGGGAATGTTAGTTCAATTTAAATTTACGGTAATTTTATACGAAACAGTTACATATAGCTGAGAATCGTCTAACTCTCGAGTCGGTTCAACTCGGCAAAAGATTTCGCTGCATTTTACTTGCAAGAGAAATTACTGTTACGGAGTCTTCGGACTAAACTAGAAGCAATAACTAAGATCCACTTTTAACTTTTTTTTTTAGAAAAAAAACTTGTTTTCATTGCGTAACAGTAAATACCATACAAACGTAATACATATTTACAATTACTCTTTTGTAACTTAACTAAAGCCTCTCGTATTTTTAATATTATTTCGGTTGAATTATAGTAATTTCAGCTAATTGTTTTTTTGTTGTGCACTTTTACATTTAATTAAACTAAAATAATTTTTATTATCAAACCATTTTTAGTCTGAACTACGAAACGTCTGCTTGCATCGACTTAAGAGATTTTTAATAATATTTCCCCTTCCTTTAAATTATTTTAGCTTTATTGTAATACTTTTAGATGAATAAGTTAAACCAAAGTAATTTTTTTTTTTATAATATATAGAACTATAGTAAAATAGCCAGAGGTTTAGAAGAAAATTATATTTCCTTTCACCTATCAAAATAATACTATAACGAAATCCTTACTTTCCATTTTAATGAAGTTTCGCATAGTTGCACACGAAAATTTACAAAAATATCATTGTAAAGGAAAAGAAGAAGAGATAGAAAAAAATGACAGATAAGGGTTTGGTTTAAAAAAAAAATAGTTCAATTCTGGTACGTGAGCTTCAACAAAAAACTTTAGTTTTTGACGGAAAGGCGAAAACAACTGAGAAGAGAAGGCAATTTTGATAAAACGATTACAGGAGTATCTTCTTTTAAAAAGCAGAAGAGCCTTGTCTAAGGAATCTGCCCGTATCAGATCGGGAGGTGGAATCCCGTCACAACTAAGAAGGGAAAAATTTTCAGTTATTACCAGTCTGGGGTTGAGGAGTTCTCTTGGACGGAGCCATTTAGATCTTGACAGCTGTCAGATGCGGGATCTTGCGAACAGATGAAGAAGGAAATTGAAGAAAAGGAAAAAAGGCCACGAAGACCTCCCCAAGGCAAGAAGAGAACTCGAGAAGTGAGTAAAAGTAAAGGACATCCTGCAAGGGAGGCGAAACTAGAAAAGATCTTGATGAACTACACTGGCTCAATGGTTTCAACTTATAACTGTACTGCACTGCCACTGGAGTAACTAACCATAGAGATATATAAAGAATTGTTCTCTTCTCTTAAACTCCTCATCTATTTTCTATAATGACGTCACTCTATATCAACTATATAAGAAGGTCAATGAATAAAGAAGATTACGATAAGCAGACAACAATATCGTGGCATAACAGAAATGAATTACCTAGAATACGTTCAAGCTATTAGATATTAATTTACCAAAAAGTAAAAAATTAAACAAGCTATAATACACGTATGTTGATTTTATATCAACAGCAATCATAATCATGGTATAAATCTTGCCACATCCTAACTTCTTTAGTTGGTTAGGGTGGGTAACCAAGTAAAGTAGTACCAAGAAATAAACAGAAAGTAATAAAATCACGAGTATAATGAATTGTTGTAATAATAGCAGAAGGAAGGCAATATTAAATGATTTAAATTATATTTTAGAAAGTGTAGTATATTAAAAAGTGCATATATATCATAAGTGAAATGATCATATACCTGACTTCAGAAGAAATTACTAAAATATTTGTCAAGAATATAACCAGTAAATGTATGATAACTTAGGGTCAATCAGCTTGAGAATGACCCAAGGAGGGGTCGAAATATTGCAAAAGTGAGTTTTATTTTTATTTCCTTAGTAGCATTCAATTCTGCAGTAGTTGGGTAACTACTGAAGAATTTAATGCTACAAGGAACAATTTCTAATTTACTGTAATACACAGAAAGTAATAAAATCACTATACACTCTACAAGCATAGAGAGAAATACACCTCAAATTGTTAATTTCAGTAGTTTAACTAAAAGTAAATCAAAAGAACTAAGTTTGGTACACAGGCTCTTCAGGGTCTCTTCTGGATACCCAGGGTAATCCCCATTAAAAAGAGTAAAAATTTAAATTAAATTATTTCAGCAAAACAAAATTATTTGCCTTAATATAGAAGCAAACTGTCGATTTCCGCAATCTATTTCGTAAACTGACAACCTCGGAAGACAAAGTATCAATTCAGTCCAAAAAAAAATTAACATATACCTACTTAAATGCTAAGGCAAACTGAATTATCTCAATTTTCTAATCTTGAGGTGTTAAGTAGGAACCGTTCAGTATTCTTTGCTTTATAAAATATCTTAAGCTCAAAGAGGTTACTATTAAAATTATAAGTTATCAAGCTAATATAAAAAACCGAAAATAAAGATTTAAGATCGAATATCACGAAATAATAAAAGAAGATATCTGTGTTAAATTATTCATCACGGAGAAGGAAAGGAATTGAAAAAAAAAAAATTAAATTACCGTATTATTCCGAATCCACCTTCTAATTTGCATTTAGAAAAATCTAAAATAATTTTCAGATATGAATTAAGTCGAAAAAACAGAATTAGATATAATTGGCATAAAGGAGTTTTTTTGTTGTTTTTTTATTTCGTCTAGATAGATCTGTTAAAAAAAATTAACAACTAGAAATAACCAATTATTACCGACTGTGAGAAGAAACAAGAGATCGGTAAAAATGTAAAAGGGTTCTAAAGATATCCTGTTTCCTTTTGCCACTTGAGATATCTTAAAGAGTTAAAATATATAATAGTTTTTTAAACGATTTTGAAAGTAGGCAAAAAATAAGTGAGGAAATCGTGCCGAAGTAATGTTAAATGATTCGATTTAGGCTACTTGATCGGATTTTTTTTTCTCAAGTGTAAATTGGTGAAAATAATCATGAAAGGGAAGAATATCGTTTGATTATAAGATGTATCAGACAAGAATTCTGAAGAAGTATGTAGGACTTTAATCTATCCGCTTTACCTAGATTTCAACAAAAAAACAAAAAAAAAAACAAAAACAAGTAAACATCTATAATAATAGTATATACTTTTGAAAAAATAAATCGTGCGGAAAAAAACACTAAAAGGTGTAATATAATACAATAAAAAAAAGTTTTTTTTCAAAAAACAAGATATCAACATGTTAAGTAAAGAAATGAGGATAAAGCGTTTTCAAATAATTACTTAACTGTTTCCTGATAATAAAAATTAGGCAGTTTTAAAGGAAATTGGAACCTTCCTTTGTTTCTCCCAAAACAGGACAAACACATATTAATATAATATATAAATGGTACGAGCTTATAACATTATTTAGGTACCATAAAAGCTTAGATTTTTCTACAATTTCATTGACCTGAAACCTTTTTTTCAGATAAGAAAATATTTTTGAAATCAAACAATCAAATAGAAATATATCAAACAATGATATATTGTTTTTATTATTAATAAAAACAATTTTGTCTTAAAAAAATAAATGTTTTATTGTTTATCAATTAGGATGTAGCAAAATTTACAAAGGTTTAGTGGATTAAAAGATGAGTTTTTTAATGAAAATAAATATCTCTTTCAAAGTATTTTTATTTAATTTATTTAATACAACAGGGCGAGTATTTCAAATAATTTATATTGGTAAGCATTCTAGGCTAGGGACTTATCTATCTGCCTATGCATCTAATTGTAATGCGTTTGCACTATGTATGAGGCGAGATATTTTTCAATCAGACTATTTATTCAACTTATTTAACATTTTATAAGAAGCTGCATTGATATTTTTATTTATTTTTTTTTGTAAACGTCGGAATGTTTACCAAATTAATAAGGACATACGTCAGAACATAAATATTAATCACTCTGCAAAATTAAAGAATGCACTTTATAAGAAATTTGTTACGTCACACAAAAACTGATAAGATGCTTCCTTAAGAATAAATTGCATTAGAATTTAAATGACGGGATATACCAAACACAAACGACTGCCATCTCAAAGAGACACTTACAATAAACATCTATTAAGCTTAATAATTAAATAATTAGTTCATAATTTTCTTTCTTCAGGTACTTACTAGAGATTTGGCAATCGATATCAGTGGATGTTTATATATTGCTTAACAATCTTCTGTTCGTACATCAATTAACGTAAAAGAATATTACTGAAATGAACTATTCTCGAAGAGACTAAATTATTTGATTTAACCGAGATCTTGTCCAACAAAAATAAAAATTACAAGCTCATTGTCAAACCAACTGTAGGTGTACATGTCTGATTTAAATATCAGCTATTGATTCGTATACATGAGGTTTGTTCGAACCACACCTCAAACTACATAGTTCCAAACTAGTTTCAAACTGTACGACGCATGTGCATTAACAAAAAACGTTCAAATGTGGTCCGATGCGCACGCGTCGGACAGTTCCAAACCAGTTTAAAGTGTGGTTGGAACAAACCTAATGTTGTCTATTGAATTCAAAGGCGGCAGATGTTACGGTTACGATAGATCCGCTGGTTGGTCAACTATTTTTATTTTTTAAACTACTTTCAGGTTTAAAAGAAATGGACATATTATATGACATCTGATTGGCGGCAGCTCATCCTATAAAGGAACTTTAATTGCATCATTATTGAAAACTACAACATATTGTTGCTCTTATGTGTAGGTACATCTGCCACACTTAAACTCATTCATTAAGTTACTTATTTTCTTCTACAACCACTTAAATATATTTCTCTTTGGTTTACCTTAAAGCTAAAGAAATGTTTAATGTAACTATTCAATTTAGTTAATGTGTTTAAAACATTAAAAAAAGTTTAAAATACATTAAAGAATAACTATTAACGAAAGATAACCTCTACATAAAGATACCAAATGAAAGGGTTCAGCATAATTTAATGATGACACATAAAGACAAATCAAGAAGGAAAAGAAGTCAAATGAATTGTAAGGGTTAAGAATGGAATTCTTCAATGATGAGTGTACCTAGTTCGTGACGCAATCCATCCCTGTACAGTCTTAGGCCTTAGGTCAGTATGAGGGTTATTATACAAGCTTCAGGTTCAGTACAAGGCATAATAATGAATAAATGAATCACAAGGTATAACAACGGTATGCGATACTCTCTAAATATATTGAGAATTCAAAAATAGTTTAATAATTTGCGAGCTTTATGGTAAAAAAAATATAATGATTTACCGTCATTTACACGAGAAAATGGTAAATATAGAGGTTAAATCTTCTTTAAAATTATTTTAATAATAAATATATGTCATTAGTCCAAGTTGTAGATGCAATGGAGTCGTACCTCTATCGGTTATACCTTAAATAGAGCTAAATTTAATCTTTTTTAAAAATTTTGACTTTAAGCTCTTATTGCATCCGCAATTTTTATCAATTTAATTTCTAATTGAGGAGCTTAAACCCCACACTATTGCTCTTTAAATCGAGTATTTATTATTTTATTAGTCTGTTCTAGAACTAGAGTTATTAAATATTTACTGGTGCAACTGCCATTATTAAATTAATGCACCAATGGTTGATGATTTTTCAATGACTTCTCAGTCTAATTGGTTTTGACTTCGTTTATTTTCTTATTCATTACATCTTGTTTTAGCAATTTTATTAATTACTATATTACTCGGTTTCGAGAGGTTATTTTTTTAAATGCATACTATATACTACGATTTGGAAAGTATTACATTCTTACTAATTGAATGAATGATGTATTATATAGTCCTGATTCTATTCATAGAAGGCTTTGGAAATAGAAAAAGCTATTATTTAGTTTATTTAGCTATTTATTAAACATAGCCACTAATACCTATCATGAGCCCTGCACGGGTTACGGCGGGGGTAAAGAGTAAAGGCTAGTATATTATAGATATACATAAATTGTTAAGACACATAAAATCTCTGAAGGTATCACGATAAATTATAATATGAGGCAATGAACAATCTTCTACAATAGTGTAGACAAATAATAAGTTAGATTGACTAAAAAATGAGTTAGAGACCATTAACAGACACCCTAGAACAAGTATGCATGCTAGATGGGTTGATCAAGATCTTTAAAATTTTATTTGTATACTGTTGTAATTTGTTTAAAAATCGTAACAATAAACATTTGTAATCTTTAAATTTTTACTTGCCTTAAATCCCCCCAAAAAAAACGTTTTCTTTAAATGAGAAAATTAATTTTGTTCAATTGAGTAAAATTAGAGTGGAAGCAAATAATGTTTTATTAAATTTGTTTACTCGTTTTTTAAATGGACTAAAAATGAAGAGCATTTGCGATAGTGATGAAGTCTTAAAATGAGAGAAATAGGTTGAAAGAATTTTGCGGCAATTAAGTATTTGTGAGTTTCTTTAAGGAGTTACTATTCTATTTTTTTAATTTGAGTTAAAATCAATTTTAGCTATAACAGATCAATCGAATAAACCAGTGGGAATAATTTGAATAAGATATAATTTTTGATTAGATTGATCCGTCCAGTAATAATATAAAAGGTATTCATTAAGAAATTAAAAAGAATAAGCTCAATAAGATGTTTGAGGAGTACGAATCAAATACTTTTCTACAGTTAAAATTCAATTACATTTTCTAATTTCAGAGATATCTGTGTTCAAATTAGAACTATCTAATCCAACGAATGCTTAAATTTAAGTCCCGGTTTGATTTTAAAAACTGTACTCTAAGAAATCTTGATTTCTTCTTCAATAATTTATATCATGGGTAATATTTTTTTATTTCATTTACATCAATCAATATTTACTATAAGTTAAAAGAAAACTATCGTGTCGAATGAGTTATTTACAACATTTCTAATCAATCTTAATTTATTAAAAATAACTGTATTTCTATAAATATAATCAACCTAAGAGTAAAGCGGTATAACCCAAATACAAAGAATTAGCAATCATTGAGAAAATAACAGTGAATATACTTTGAATCAATATCTAGTATGATCTATAGAGATACATAAATATAATTTCTACTTATATAAATTAGAGTCAACAAAAAATACATTAGATATAAAATAAAATAAAAAATATTTGAAGCACCAAACATCCAAATATAATTTGAAATACATAGTATAATTAATTTTTTTTAAATAAATTGTTTTATATATTTTATCCACCGACTGTTATTCCTTAAAATCCTCATCATTTAATAAAAAAAAGTTTTTATTATTGTTCTTAGCCCAATTTCTAATGAAGACAAGGAATATTCAATCAATATAATTATCTAATATTTCATTTATTAAAAAAATAAGAAATCACAGTTAAAATTGGATAATACTCAAAATCGTAAAGAAGAAATAAAAAAAACAAAAAAACAATTGAATTGCCATTCAATTTCTTAGGTTGATTCTTCAACTCTGAAAAATTAGTAGGCGCCGTGAAAATACTATTGGTATATACACAAAATTGGTAAAAATATAAGCAATTTTTTACTAGAACATTATTATTAACTATAAAAATGCCCCGTATATATATGTTATTGCTGGATCTAATATATGTATAATTGGAAGTTTTCAGAGAAGACTTTGAAAAGAAATTACTATAACATTATTGAAAGGGTCTAAAGAATTTTTTTTACGTCTATTAAATAAATTATTACGGTGTTTCACTATACATAATTTTATAGGAAATATACCAAAACTGTAATCTTTAATGTATTTATGTCTTATTTAAGTTAATAAAAAGATTGATTGGGAGAAATTGAATCACATTTTCAAAATTAGACCAATATATTATTCATTTGAAAGGTGAAATAATATCAATTCTAACAAAAAAATAAAATCATTATTGAAAATGAATTCTTAATAGAACGTTGTTGTAAAGCAACTTTTAAGTTGATACGATTTAAGATCGGTATTACGGGATGCAAATTATGACAGGTTTTTCTCAGATATCTCATCGATTCATAGCCAAATGGATGAAATTTTAACTCCATACTATGAAAGGAATAAACACAGCTAACACAAAATACTAATTTTCAAATCTCTTCAGGAAAAGCCCAAAAAATAAGGATGTAAACTCAATAGGCGGTAAATTTAATATTGGGTATCCTGGTACCTATACAACTATTAAATTTAAAACGATGTGTTCCAGAATAAATGGTTTATAAACTTACTCAGAAAGCAACCTAAGGAGATTATGAAGAAATTTAGGATAAAAAAAATATAATACTGAGAAAAAAAAATACAAAAATACAGTCAAAAACAAAATGTGCGAATTCACTTTTCCCAAATTAAAAAGGTTTAACAAATATCGTGAGAAAATACTAGGCAATTTTTCAAAATTAAAAAACTGACAAGGCCATACAAAAAATAGTTAAAAATGATAGTCTTGAAGAAAAAAAAAAACCCCCTCACGTTTTTGAAGGATTCGTGCAAAAGACTAATTACACTACATTATGCTGGGTAAATAATGAAAACCACATGACAATGCAAATACCCATATGGTTCAGGGTTTCTTACATGAAAGAAAAAAGTTATTCTAAACTAATTAGGTATAAGCACTTATTTTTTGCAAAGAACGAAAAAAAGATGATTCATGAATCATGAGGTATATTTTTCAATAATTAGATGTTAGCAGTTATGTGGGTATAGTTTTAATGACAAAATGAAGGTGGCGCCAGAAATATGTAAAAATGTCTACCTCAATTTCTCTTTTTCTTAAATTAAATAATAATTTACAAATATTTTAGAATAGAAAAAAAAGTTTTTCTTTAATCTTTATCCAATTAGGTTTGACATATACGAAATTGAAATAACGCGAAAATTCAATTATGCAAAATTATTTTATTTATTATATTATACATACTTAATTATTTCTCTGTATCAAATTTATACGTACAAAAAAGTGGTAAAATTCGAAATTTTCGGACTTTTACAGGACTTTTGATTCTGCAAACCTGGTTTTTACAAGTGGCCTAGGTCCCTACATAAGTTCAAAAATTAAAGATACCCGACTTGTTACAAGCAGCCAGGAATAATATGACTGGACTAGTAAATAAACATTATAGGTATTTTGTTAAAATTATTTCCTTTACTTAAAAATAACGAAAACCGAAATTTGTCCCCTATCACAATCACAATACTTCTACTTATACTAGGTATGCACGAAAGTAAAAAAAAAACTTACAGTTAAGATAGTACCTAAGATAAATAAAAAAGACAAATAAATAAAAATATAAATATTTATTTCCTCTTTTCCTTCCTCCTAGAAGTGCTTCGACATAATCATTTAAGCAGTTCGTAAAGGAAATAAAAGTGTCCTATAACAGTAAAATAAAATAAATAAATCATTGTAAAAAAAATAGCAATTTTTTTTTATCTGTCAAAGTCAATTTTGTGAAAGGTTTTATTGTTTTTATTTATCTGTATCTGTGTCAAACCGTTAATGAATTTCAATGACTGATGTCATTAGTTTTTCAATTTATAAAATAAAAATAAAGTGAATTTAAAAAAAAACATAAGACAGTTACAAACGAAAATCGATGAACTATTAATCACGATAATAAAAGAAGACAGATCTTGAGGTTTTTTTTATATAAATATTATGAAATTTATTTGTCAATCAGAGTGTCGATATAGCTAAGATATATTGTAGGTATCTAATGACAAAGATCAGTTTAGTCGTGATCTGGTAATTTTTTTCTGGTGATTTATTTTTTATATTGAAAAAGAGGAAAGATATAACAAGCTTAAAAAAATTTCGTAAAGAAATTAAATTACTATTTTTGAAATAAACTTAATAGAAACAAAAAAAATAATGAAGGTTAAAAAACAAAATAAAGATTTTTTTTATTTCTTTTAGAATTCATCATTTATCTATTATTTCCCGTATGAATTTCTTTGAGTGTTGCAAGATCAATCATAAGAAGATTTACCAATTTTTGAAATAGTATCATTAAAGATAATGGTAAAAATAAAAGTGTAAAACCTTCGAAAAGTACAACCAATACCCATGAGATCAATGAACAGATGCGCCTGTTAATTTTGTCATGTGCATTCAGCAAAAATAAGGCCACGACAGATTTTGTGACGGTAAGATTGACTTACGCCTACATAGTAGCCAGGAGAAGTAATTAAGGAAATTGTAGTTCTTCATGAGAATAAGTATGTGTGATAAACTGGTTTCTATTTTTTAGCAAGACACTTCATAATTCCTTAAATATTTTTTGCGATTCGAGAAACTGTCATCATTTAGATGCCTTTCAAATAAATTATTTTTAGAGGAATTATTTCTTGGAGACTTGTTTCACTTTCTATTTTCTTTTATTTTACGTAAAATATTATTATATTGGAAAATAATGAACATCCTATTATAGATATCCATTGAAAATAAATATAAAAACTATTAACAGTAGTCTAGCTATTATTAATAATGAAATTATTAATTATAGGTATAGGTATGTACCTAAATTAAAATTAAAAATTAAACAAAATATGTAAATTAATCATTTTTAATCATTATGGATCGTGATCGTTTTGCAATACAAACAATTTAAAATATTAATATATTTTTAAATTTACAATTGGTATAATAATACGTAAACAAAAATAATTGCATTCAAAGTAAAAATAAATAATACCAATACAATTATAGAAACTCAAAACAATAAAAAAAAATAATAATAATAATATTCNAAAAAAAAAAAAAAAAAAAAAAAAAAAAAAAAAAAAAAAAAAAAAAAAAAAAAAAATAATAATAATCTATCGTTTACTCAAAAATAATGTAGAGCAGAGGGCGGGGTCTACATACTTGAATATTTCCGAAATGTACCGTGAAATGTAAACTTCGTGACCGTTAGGATAAACAAAGACAATGAGCGTTCGTGAGGACTAATTTTGAAACCGGATGTTGTAATTATTGGATTTGTGCAATTATATGTTTTAAGGCCTAGATTGTGACTACAATAAAAAAAACAAGTTGGAATGTTGCTAAATCCTTGCGTAAAGTTCTGAATGGATCTACTTAATTATTTTTAAAAAATGATTATATAACAAATTTAAGTTAAGAATGTTATTTTGCTGTTTTAAAGAAACTAATGTGTTTAAGGTTATTTCTATAAATATAAAAATATGAATAATATTTTTCTCTCGATTCTATGGATCAGTGGGTCAGGAGAAGGGGGTATTAACCGAGTCACTAGCTTAGCTTAGAATCGGGCTTCATTGCTTAAAGTTATACCAAAAGACTCTATGTGAACTAGGCTGTAAGTTTTCTTTAAGGTTTCACCATTTAACTTGTTTCTCTATCATCAATCAACAAAAGTGTACAAGTGTTAAGAGAGCAAAACGTTACATCGGTTGTTCTGTCGCATGAATAGATATCTTTTCATACAAAACACTAAGTGAAATAAATGTTTGTTTGACTAAAAGGGTGTTTATTTTATTTATGATATTACACTTAAAGGGCAGGGTATTCATGACATCGAATGACACATTTATGTCATTTGTAAATAGATATCGCAATCGAGCCTGTCTATGCAAAATTTCGAGTATTGAAAATATAGAAACAAATATAAACTGAACTTTTGAGAATACATAAAAAAAAGATAAATAAGCGCTTTTTCTTAATACATAAATATACATAATGTGTGTGTGTGTGTGTATTAATTTAATATACGTTTGTATATTAATACAAATTTAAGATACGAATAAACAGAACTTCGACCTCTTTCTATTTCTTAAACCCAAATTTCATTGTGTTTTTTAAAAATATATGAGAAAACAGTTCTTTAGGATATCAAAAAATTCTAGATCACTAAGCTTCACAATCACGATATTGATATTGATATTAAGTCTCAAATGACAAGTAAAGCCTCTAGTTTTTACTCTGATATATAATAAATGGAGTTCCCCAAGGCTATGACATTGGATGCCAATGAACCTAGAGAATCTTTAGCCCTTAGGTCAGACCTTTCTCTTAATTTTTTTCCCTACTGATGTGTTGGGTCTGAAAGGAGGGAACACTAGATTCTTTAGGTCGAAGGGAACCCAAGAGATTTATATCGATGTCAGATGGCTACTCTGTCATTCTCAGTCCCTAGAATCTACAGCTCACTTCTTAATGGATCATTGGTTACAAAAATTATAATTAATAAAAAAAAGGTACTTCTTTAGATTGTTACTCCCCTTTGTTTTCATTTTGAATATAAATGGACATATGTAGTTACTTATACATTCGTTGGTAAAAATAACTATTAAGACAAAGGAATGTTTAGTCCAATGTACTTTGGGACAAAGGAATATCATACTAATATATTAATAAGGGACTCCCTTTTTTATAAGGGTAGTAACAGTCTAAAAAAGAACATTCCGTACCCTCTTTGATTGTTACTCTCCTCTATTTTTTTAAAAGGGGTAACCCTCTAATTTTTTTCATAAGGGAGTAAAAATTATTTAGACAATGTAATAATGGGATAAAAGATACTTAAAATATTATAAATGCCGCTATACCTTTGATGATTATAATAAAATACCACATATCACAATAAAGCATAAACATAAGTTACAAGAAGTAACACTGTTATCTAAGTTATCCTACTTTAAAGTAGGGTAAAGTGTAACGAAACTCTCCTTTTATTTGAAGTTCATATCTAAGTATGATAAAAGTACCACTTTACTTATTAAACATCCGCCCTTTCTTCTAGCACTTAAGTGAAGATATAGAGGATTATTATTCGTTTACAGCACACTTCTTCTCAATAACAAGTAGCTCATCTACTAAAAAACAAAATTAAAAGTAATCTATCCTTCATTTAAGCTAAATAGCATTTAAAATATAAAGCGTGTAAGTGTAAGTGGAGGTCATCATGAAATGTTTAAAACGATGTGTCTTAAAATTCTTGTGTTAAAAATATATTTAATAATTTTCATAATTAATAGGTTTCATCCACTATAAGGCCAATATCAGTGATAAAAGACCATTATTTTAACATTTAATAGTATTTTACTTAACAAACAAACAATTTTTATTCAATTTACACTTCAAGCTGACATTTGACAGGGAAATTACGCAATGACTAACATTTATAGTTCATAAAAAAATGTAGCAATATTAGATTTTTTTACACGTAACGACCGTATATTTAACATTAAAAACAAATAAAATATTATGTAAAAAAATAACATGGTTTTCTTACATTCATAAGTCTAGAAAACTATTTCTTTTGCAAATAGATTTTTTTGTGTTTTTATTCAAGAACAAAACATTTCTTTATGTTTTGTTACTTATTTGTGAGTTAACTTCTATGTTCTGTAACATATTTTATCTATAACTCAAGCCAATAGAATTTACTTTACCTTAAGATTACAATTCCTTTTTTAAACAAGAACTTACATCAGGGACTAAATTGTTTGAATGACTTAAAATACTTATAGAGGATAAAAATGAGCGGCATTAAAAAATGTCAATTTAAAAAAATGTTGAACATTAACTCATCTAGAAAATGTCTCACTCAATTTATTTACGTTAGAAATGGTAAGCACTACATCAAAATGAAATTAGAAAGTGGAAAAAAGTATTATTTTCGACTTAAACATAAAAAGGGAGTTAATTGTTCAAGCATTTCATGAAAAATAGCAGAAAAAATGGGACATAAGAGAAGATTAGTAAATAATTAAAATGCTAAGAATATGTCGCTGCCTGCTAGTTAATTTTATTTTGATTTACTACTTGTATTTTGTTTACCAGTTTCGGAATATTGTCAAAATTTGATTAGTCTGCATTTTACTTTCTTTACGGAAAAACTTAGGAAAAACTTGAGATAAAATTGGTTATAATATAGTTTAAATAGAATTGGTTTCNTTTTATTTATTTTTTTTTTTTACACGTAACGAAAGTTTATTTAACATTAAAAACAAATAAAATAACATGTGACAAAATAACATGGTATTTTTTATTTGTTTAGCAAATAGAATTTTACTGGCATAAGATTAGTTTTATTCAAGAAAAAAACAAAATATTTATTTATTTGTTTTCTAACTTATTTGTGAGAACTTTTACAGTCTGTGGCTGTGGCTATGTTTTGTCTATAACTCAAGGATTTAAATATATATTATTTACAAGAAAAAAAATCGATAGAGTAAGAGATATTCACACTAAAGCTATATTGATGCAATAGAATTTACTTTACCTTATGATCATAATCTTTAACCCTTCTTTAAACAAGGACTAAATTGTTTAAATGACTTCAAATGCTTATAGAGGATAAAAATGGACGGCAAAATTCCATTTCAAAATTTTTTGTTCATTTACTCATCTATAAAATGCCTCACTCAATTTATTTAAGTCAGGAATGGAAGGCGTTAAATCAAAATGAAATAAGTTAGAGCACAAAAGTGTACTATTTTAACAACAATTTAAAAATCAAAAGAGAGTCAATTATTCAAGCATTTCATGAAAAAAAGCAGAGAAATTAGTTGTCAGAGAAGGTCGGTAAATTTTTAAGATGCTTAGAATATTTTTTAGAACCAAAGCCTTTATAACAATAATTATCTGGTCAATTTTCACCAGGGATGATAAATAAAATTATATATTTTATATCGCACTAACGAACGCATCAATGAAAACTCGAATGGAAGACAGAAAAAATACTTAATATGTTGAAAATTTAATGAAACACAAAAAAAAACGAAGGAAGTTCGTTCAATCGATTAATTGCAGGTTAATCAATTCTCTTACACGTTTATACAGTATCATTTAGTATCTTTGGTTATTATTTATTATCTTCAGTATCTTTATTTTGTTATCATTCATTTTATTTATACCTCTATGATCATGAAATTTTCTTTTAAATCAAATTATAATAATTATTAACACTGGGAGACAGACAGAGAAAAATAGACTCTAGCGCCGGGATTTTATTTTTCTCTGTCTGTCTCCCAGTGTTAATAATGATTATAATTTTATTTAAATTAATATTTAAACTTTCCGTAGTATGAAAACAACCAAAAACTTAAAGATTGAATGAAATGTTCTTCTTATGAGTTACAGGCAGCAATACCTCTAACATTAGTCAATAATTTAGATCGGGTTTTCTGGCTAAAAGAAATCAAGTTCCGAATATAGAATTAGAATTACTTCACTTCCTAGGAGAAACTTCTAATAGACGAATCAAGAAGCAGGTTCTAGTCAATCAAAAATGATCAATCCAGTTATTACACGAGTTAAAAATTAAAGAATAAAATAAAATCTCGTATAAAAATTCAGATCAACAATATGACCTCAATAAGCGTGAACCTATAATAAGAACAATCGTTAAAACAATATACATTTTTTACCTTATTACTTTGATTTATTCAAATTGGATTCAAACCAGTAGCCTACTTTGTTTTTAAAGGCCACTGAATCGGATTTATTTCATTTTATTATTATTAATGTTTTTAAACAAGAGCATTTGTAAGAGTAAAATAGGTGTAGCAAACGAGTCTAGATCGTTACGTAAAGGTGTTATTTCAAATGCTACCCATTTTTTTCTTCTTAATATATTTATATGTATACATATATAGATATATATTTATATATATTCATATATAGATATATATTTATATATATACATATACATATGTGTGTACAGGTTTGAAGATTTAGATTATCAAATATGGTAGCAGAAAGCTTTCACCCTCAGGGTATACTAGAAAGTCAAATATAATGGAACCAAAAGCCCCGAGTGGGCAGTTTAACCGACTTTGAATTCGAAAATTTTATTGTAGACAGCATAAACTGACTAATAAAAAAAAATGAACGCGATTTAAATAAATAAAAAATAGAAAATCGAACGGATTAACTTCATAAAAACAGACAAAAAAATTATAGGTTTTCAAATAGATTTATAAAAACGATAAAGAGATGTATAAGTTCTGTTTAGTTATGTCACGATGAAATGACTAGGGAGAAATTTATTTCTTGTTTCCCGTCAAAAGAATCTATTCTCCGTTAAATATTTTATAAAAATGTCTAGTTTTTAAAGCGTTTCTTTTCAATAAAATTAGTTTTAGCGCATCGATATCTTTATAAGATACAATCTACATTCATCATGAGTGATAGTTTTTCTTTTTAAATGGAATTTATTTTTTATCACTGCAATATATCTTTAGATAAATTAGTCTTTGAGTAATGGGCGTACTTTTTTTTAACCATTCTATAAATGTCTTGAACAGGGGTCATTTCCTAAACAAACATAATGTGGAGATATTATGGCTGAAGGAAACACAACAGTAATATAGAAAACAATATATAAAAAACGTTCGATTAAATAGTTATGTGATTAAATATTTGAGCGATTAAATTTAATCATTAAATAAGTTACACTAATGATAATTGTAAAACGATTTAATATTCAGAGACAATGTTGGAAATTAAAATTATTATGTCCTAGTCCAGGAGATACAAAAAGTGTCTGAAGTCAAGCGAGAATTTTGAATCTGTAAATTAATCTTATTTGTGCCTTTTAAGAATACGTGGTCGGCTATAATTGTCTGCGGGACATAGCTTGGCAATGAGCATTTGAAATAAGCAAATCGTAGAGAGCGGCCATGCCCTGCTAATTTTGGAGAACAATGTGATTTTCATAATTTTTAGTACAAAATTAGTTAGCAGACCAAAAATAAAGTTGATGTTACTTGAAATGAAAATCAAATTGTCCAACAAAATGGCCGCTCCCCACAGGTTTTTGTTTTTTCAAATGCCTATTACCAAGCTATGTCACGCAGACAAATTTAGCCAACCACATAATCTAAAAAATCAATAAATGATTAGCTTATACACAAAATTCTAGCCTATCACCTAGACTATCCGTGTTCTGTTGCTGTTGATCAGAATATTCTCTCAGAGATCAATCCATCCTATAAAGTTTCTTTATCGTTCAGTATAGATTTATAAAAAACAAAATTATATGAAATAGGAAGAAATTACAATAAAAAGTTTAGCCGAAATTCGAGAACCAACCACATTGATCAATTTAGGCACAATTTTTACTAATCAAGTTCCAATGATAGAATAGTATCCAGGGAAAGAGTCGTTAGGAGAAATAAATCATCCATCGTCGGAACTTTTACGGACTCTTTTATAGTTTCTTAACCACGCCGGTTCGAAACTTATATTTTTAAGAAAATCTACGAGTATTAAACAATTTATTGATCTTTACTATGGTAAACCACCTTCGACTTATAAAACTAACCTTCGACTCATAATATAGTAATCTATTGCATATTTTTCGCTTAACATTTAGGTATTGAGTCTTACTTAAAACTAACCTTCGACTCATAATATAGTAATCTATTGCATATTTTTCGCTTAACATTTAGGTATTGAGTCTTACTTAAAAAAGTTATAATCCAATAAATTTAATCCCTATATTACAAACTAATAAGACATAATCCAAGTATCATGAGCCCATAAAAAAGTTACATCCCATTAGCTCAACTATGTAACTATAATCTGTCACGACATAGTGCAATGAAGCATTGAGGCAACCTTAATATTGGAAGTTAATTTTTCGCTTTACAAGCGAATATATTTATATTCTTTAATTTCTCTATTACAAAAACTCTTTATCGAAATATTTTAAATAGAATTTTAATCAAGCATACATTTTCTCATTCTTTTTTACTTCAAAAAACTATCTCGTTTAATAGCTTATGAGAAAATTGAAGAGCACAGAATTAGTAATAAGTAACACAGAATCAACAATCTGATGATTAATTTAATAAGATTATCCAACGGAAAGTCACATTTTGGTAAAACTACAGTCTGTGCCAAACGAGAGTTAGTGCGTTGACAGCGCTGGAAATCGAGTGACACACAGATTGGCCAACCTCTCTGAGGGAAAAAACTTTTATCTTTGCCTAGTTGGCCCGACCTTTTTATCGGAAAAATCTCGAGCTCTCATTGTCTCCCCACCCTATATTTGCTAGTTTTTTCCGCGCTGTCAACGTCCTAACTCTCGTTTGGCACAGACTGTAGAGTTGAATTTGATCACGTTGTCAAAACGTTTAAAAAAACTATAAAATACGCGTGGTGTCGCGGGACACCCGGTAGAAACGAAGTTCCTTACATTTTTCATGAAATATAAAATATAAATTCACACTGCTAAGTAAGTATACGTTGCTAACTACTTGTACATGGTGGAGTTAGAAAAGAGACAAAATTAAAAGTAACTAACTGTTTCTACCTAGCGGAGTTAAGGCAAAATTAAAAGAACATAAAGAACATGTTATTTGTATCATTGAAGCAAGCATCTTACAATACATATGTATTGAATATAAGAAACAAATTAGTTAAAGAATGTTAGATGAAATAAGTGACATTTGACATTAATAACAAAAATAAACAAAACAAGTCAAGTAACAGGCTTCCTTAATAACACTTTTTCCCGTCTTAACATTTTTTAAGCTTACGTTTACGCGAGCGTTTCGCGGGAACGCTTGGGCGGATTACGTTGTCCAACGAACTTAGCCTGGGCATTGGTAAAATGAAAATGTGTACCAAATTTCAACTAACTCGGTGAACTTTTACTAAAGTTATTGTCATCAATACATTTCGGGTGGATTTTGCGTGACGGTGATTTTAGTCGTTTCTTTCGGATTCACTCCCGGGATCCAGAACGAGCCATAAGGAACTTCTTTTAAAAAAAAAAAAAAAAAAAAAAAAAAAAAATCCCTGTATTTTTAAAAATTATGAATGGCAATGCTCGTGGCAAGTGGGGGAACTTGGAATTTGGAAGCCATTTCTTTCTACTCTTACAAACTATTCACAAACGTATTTCCAGTGTAGGGCTTCGTGCTCAAACTGTCCACTTGTAATTCGATATTTCTGCTGTTCTTTTTTATTTTAATTCTCGAAGTCAAAGTACGGACTATTGGATTTGAGGAAAAAAGATTTTCAAAGAACGATTAGTTAGTTTATATCTTCTCGCCTTGGTTTATAGATCCCTTGGTGTTTTTATTTTTGCTTTTTTACTTTAAATGAATATTAACAACATATTAGGTCATTTACTAATTAGATAAGCAATAGAATTAGATAGTTAGTTAATTAGTTAATTAGATAGTAGACACGTAGTTAAAACTTCACGAATAATTAAATTGAAAACTATAGGTCTTGAACTATAATATTTTAATTTAAATCAAATTATAATCATTAGTAATAATGGGAGACAAACAGAAAAAAATAGACTCCAGCGCCAGGACTCGAACCCGGGCCTTCCGCATTTCCGGTGCAGATGCTCTTTATCCAACTAAGCTACGCGGGAGAATGGTTTTTCTCTGCCGTAACTGATAGAATATTTTAATGATTAATAATTACAAATGCTGATTAAGATACCTACCAACTAATCAATCGATTCTTTATCACCAACTTAAAAATAGCTTCGAGATAAATCAGAAAAACTGTCTAATAAACGGTTGTCATTGTTTTCCATTCCCCAGTATCTTTGTGAGCTATTATCGCGGAACCCAGACTTATATTGAAGAAACGTATATACTGCCCAGTACATTCGTCTATGCACAGCACAGACATATATAATGCCGGCCATATACATTGGAAATATAGCTAATAAATGAATTAAAAGAAAATGATTATCTTACTTTTCATCCCTAAATACCTACAGAAGAATAAGCGAACGAAACATAAGGTATCAACTAAAAAGAAAATAGTCAAATAAATATTATTGCATAAAAAAGTTGGACCTTGAAGTATAACCTTAAGCACTTAAGAAAAGGTCGTCAATTTTAATATTTTGTAAACAAAAAACCTCAGGTTCAACCCTTCAACCATAATTACCCTGAACAAGTGGTAACGACTTACGACCGAAAACTTGACGTCTGTAATAAAACCTTGTTAAGTTTATATTTATTTTGTGGCTCTCAATTTCACAACTTAAACCACATACCAATATTTTAAGCAGAAACCAATTTTTTTGGCAGTTAGATTACAAATGAAAATTACTTTAATTATAGATTCACATTTAAAACCAACTCCTTTTTATAAATAACTATGGTTTAATAAACTTTAATTATTATAACTGAAGAAGGACAAATGCTTTTTAATGCCAAATAGACAGCTTTGACAACAATAAAGTAATTAACATAATTATATTTCCAATCTAATCTGTTATTTGATGTGTCTTATATTAACAAAACCAATAAACTCGTGATTATTACTTGAATAGTAAAAGATTTACAACATTGTAAAAGCATACCGTTTGACGTATTCAGTTCAGCATATAACAAGTAACTTAAAACTCATAAATACCTGAAACAGAAAAATAAAAGAATCCATTAATTATTAATTAAAAAGTAAATAACAATTAAATATAAAATATTAATTTAAAAATTGCACCATTATATTACAGGTATACATTATACATGAGCATAATCATAAAAGCCATAATCATAAAAATATTTAATGTCTTTGTATTAGACATAAAAAATAAGGTATTTCTTTAGATTGTTGCTCCCCTATGATTTTTTAGTAGGTATATAAATAACAGAATAAATAAATACGGGTATTTAGACAAAGGGATGTCAAGCCCAATGTACTTTGGGACAAAGGAACACACTTTAGTTTTTATAAGGGGAGTAAAAGTCAAGATGAACATTTCATACACCTTCCTTAGATTGTTACTCCCCTCTGTTTTTTTTTTTAAAAAAAGATGCTTAAATAATTACTTAAGATCAGATTAGGAGATAATTCAATAATTAGAGTATGCAAGGTGATTGACACTAGCTCTAATAATTTATACATTCAAATAACTTAATACTAAAGATTAAGTATGAACTGGTGTATAAATATTTTTTTCTAGCCATCCACAAATTATTTGGCCCAATTTGTTGATCGCATAATTGTACATATATAGTTGTAAATATTTTTCTAAATTTATTTTTATGTTGGCATATTACTACTTGAAGAAATAATAAAACGTTTTGGTTGAGTATGATTTTGGTCTCTTTTGTAAGAAGTATAAGAAAATATAAAGGTACGGGTTATATAAAAAAAACTATAATGAGTTATTAATGATTTATAACTGGTCAAATTTAAGGTGAAGCCGACAGATAGGCCGAAACTTTGTAATAATTTCGGGTATTCAAATAAATTACGAGATCAACCAGAAGATCAGCTTAAAAAAAAACTCGTCTAACTAAAGCTGTTAAGAGTTGGCTGAGTTGTTAAGATAATTATATGGCTAGTAAATGTGAAATATTGGCAATTAGGATACACATGATGTTCGTACATCATCCAGTTAATAGGAGTTTGTAATCTGACTTAATCATTATTCATTCATCAAATTTGAAACCAGCGATATAATTAGGCTAAATACGTGTTTAGCTGTAAGATCTTTCTTAAACTACAAAGCTACTGAAACCAAACACAGATTTTATGCTAGATTGGCAGCTAAGGTTATTTATTTAGCAGCTAAGAGTATTTCTGGTATAATTAAATAGAGAATAGATATCAAAACAAGGTCTTCATCTAAATTTAAGATAAAAGGTAAGTCAACTAACGTAAAATTAATGCACCCTTAAAGAAGGAACAAAAAAACCATCACACTTTTTGGTGGTTAGTGGTTCGGTCAAGGCTAAAGCATGTTCCATGCTAAAAGTTTGCTTAGGCAACTGTAACAGGCAATGCAATACCAGGATTCCAAAGATATTGATTCTATCTATGCTTATGCTTATTATAATGAAACAATAGCTTTATTTTTTCTCAGTTTGTTCAGAATGCTCTGTGTTTTCTTTAGGAACTGTTTAGGTGAATGTTATTCAGCTTTTTTCTTTAAAACATTAATAAAAGAATCGACTGAGAATGATGTGTTTTAATTAATCCGAAGCTTTGGTAATTATAAGCATGATTCATTCAGTTAAGTAGCTATTGAGAACACTGTATTGACTTACTTACAAGTTATTATCTCCTCATTGTACACTAATTATCATTTTAAAGTAACCGCAAGTATTTGAACTGGTTAGGAAATTTGAACCTCTCAAATCCTATTTATTGGGTCAGTAGGATTAGATTTAAATTATGTTCACAAAGACAGAAAGAGGAAAAAAAAGTTTAAATAAATTCGAAAGACTGCAAAATGTTATCATAAATAATTATTTCAACATAAACACATTAATCGGGCAAAATAAGTTCTGAATAATAAATTGATTTTTCAATTACGTAGTATAATCCAATTACATTATTTATCCAAATTATTAAAGAATAAAATTTTTAACACAAAGGTGAGTGGCTAGGCAACATATTTAAACTTATACGAAAATAACCTCCTATGATGGAGTCAATCCATTAAAAGGAGAAGTGTCATGAGTATAACCTTTATAGGTCCTTAACCTATATTATAAACGTAAAATACCAAGGAACTCGTCTTCATCACATTATATAAAAAAAAGTATTTGACAGGTGAAAATAAAGGAAATGCTAAATAATTGTAAATCATGCCACATAATTGTATTACGAAGTTCATTATTTAAGTGCATAAAATGCAAATACTATCATACAGGAGACAAAATCGCGTAAAATTCCAAGTAGACTCCATAAAATACAAACACTAAACACAATCATATAAGAGACAAAATTGCAGAAAAAGTTATTATTTGAATGTCGTAAACCGTAATTTGTTTCTAGGAAGAGATTAGTAAATATGGAACGGAACAATACAGTTCCGGTTTCAGTTGACGCTATTAATTAATATTATCAGTTTGTTTGGTTTAGTCAGTATGGACGGAATGCGTCGGACGAGTTCAAGGAACTTCGGGAACTCATTAGCTCCGGGGGTCCAGACGCAAGGCTTTTTGTTTCACCTGGATTGTCTTCGAGCGGTCGCCCATTGTTTTCAACTTCCAATACCTTAAGCCTGTATCAAAGGACAACAAAAAACGATACGCCAATAATATAGCGTTAGACCAACGTGTCCTAGGACCAAGGACTAAGATACATTAAAATGAATCTGAACATCTTTTGAAACGAAGTACAAATTCTTGACAGATATAGGTCTTCTTCATCAATAGAAATCGGGACGTCACAATTATATGGAACAAACCGTTATGGTTTGGTGTTAATCTTAATTGACATATCCGATACGCAGATAATTAACACTATAGAGAGTTCCTTTAACCTAACCTAGAACACAAAGAATGATCAGGTGTCGTCAAGTACCTGATCATTCTGTCCTATCATTGTCAAAAAGAAATTATAACTTCTCATTATATCTATTGCATTAACATTTGACTGACCTGAGGATTTATGAGAGCGTACATTTTACAAACAAATGCAATAAATAAATAATTAATATAAAAATTCCATTTTTGAAAACTGGTCTTATGTACAATTTTTTTTTTTTTTTGGTTTCTGTATTCTTTACCTTAGTTGTTTCTATGTGCAAAATTTGGAGAAGATTGAATGACTGGAAGTGGTTCAAAATTGGGGTAATAGGTGTGCGATGAAACTTACAAAGCAAAGTAATATAAGACCAGTAATAAAATATGATGAGAGATTGCCAAGAAGTGAATTCTGAATATTTTAAAAATAAGAAAGCAATTCGATGAGATTGAATCAATCAATTAAAGCCTATATTCTTATTGATGATTAATCGAATCCGAGTTAAAAATTGGCATAGAAGAAATTTGCAGAATCACATGACATGCATAAGACAGATAGGAAGTTAGACCCAAAAGTCTGGTAGACGTTACGGAATAGTGAAAGGAGTGTCTCGTCAGTGTGGGGCGGCGAGAGAAGAGGAAGGCGGGGTCGTCAGGAGATTTTACTTTCACTTACAAACGCACAATATCCAGGAACAAACCGGGAGCAGTCGAAACTGATGGCAAATTTCACCCCAAGGGCACACCCTTGGGGCCTTTCACCCCTAGACCGAGACCAGACTCTACTAATAGCACCCAGACATCGCGTCTATACTAGAACTAGAATTGTACTCCAATAACCTTTCATTATAAGTTCAATCAATAATATGGTAATAATGATCCTTTTGAACTATTCAAGAAGTAAGTAATTCCTTATAAAATTAGAATTAAATTCAATGGCATTGAAATACAAACCATAACTCAATGGTTTGTATGTATTTCACTGCCAGTGTACAATTTTTATATTAAATCCTTTACTCAATTACTTTTCAATCATAATCAAATTGAACGAAAGCTCACCTATCAGGTAGCTGTTTAACAATACTTATAGGCGATTGGCAATTAAAGCAAGGACGCTTTGATCAAAAAGAAATTGCTCTGGAAAGGCACAAGATATTGTACTTAAATATGATATTTTTTAAAGTACCTTTGGCTTTATCTAAGGTAGATTTAATATACTAAATCTTCTATCTTCGCAATCTTAGCAGTAGAGCAGATTTGATGCTTAGCTAGTACTTGGGAGATTTCAAAGAACGATATAGACTTGACGTGGCTAAAGGAGGGAAAAGAGGAAAACTTCGTGAAGAAATTGAAGACGTCTAACCAAACAAGGCAGTTACTAGGACATTTAGTTTAGTTAGGGGAAGGGATTGTTTTAAGTGCGGGAATTTTCATAAGAATGGGGAAATTTGTTTCGCTAAGGAAAAGAAATGTGTACCGTGTAGAAAAGGCAGTCATATTGGTAAAGTATATTCATGGTGAAAGGTAGGGCACTAACTGCATTTATATATTGAGTAAAGTATAGTATATATACTATATTACTGACTGGGTCGGCATCAAATTACAATTAATGGTTTAGTATTAAGTGCTTTTCGAAGCATTACAGCAAAGATTAATCGCTAGACTTATGAGGCTCGCTTAGCGTGCCTAACCGACTAGTTAATAGGTATATTAATTACATGTATTTAAAAACTGCCTCGCAACATTAATAAGTAAACAAAGAAAGAAAGAAATAGTAATGTCTGGTTAAATGGAAGGATTATTCCTGGATATTACCTATTCAGGAAAATGAGATAAATCTCTATTTGACGTAAAACAAAAAGAAAAAAATTATTTAGTTAAACACCTGACAACTGTTACCTTGACCTTTTTTTAAAATTAAATTTGATTAATAAAAAATATAAACAGCTTAGACATAACGAAGTCACATACACTATTGCTTCAAGTAAACATCACGATGCACCACAAAACCCTGAAGATGCTTTCAGTAGTGGAAGCGAAACGTCGGACTTTAACCCCTTCATTTTTGCGAATTCCACCCGAAAACCAAGCTGTTGTTTATCAAAATGTATTTATTATTTATTTAAGAAAGAAAATTCATTTTTTAGTTTTTACTTTTCTAATCAGTTTCCTCCCTCCTTCTTCCTAAATAAAATGTGTCCCAAATTAGCCAAACCAGTGAAGGGAATTCGAAGATATTAGGACAGAAAAAATAAACCACTCTGTTCCTTTCTATTCCTGATAACTTGATAACTTTCCAACCTGCAACGTCTGACGCATCTACATTCAGTCTTTGCAGATTCCCAATAAGAGAAAAGACGATTTCTCTCAGGTAATTCAGGAATGAATAGGTGTTTTTAATTTTATAAGGTAATATTAGTGAACCTGTAGCGTAGTAGTGGGTGGCCTAGAGATACAGAGAGAGAGGTAGTAAAAGGTAAAACCAGAGGTATCGTGGACAAATGAAGGCAGGAAGTGAGTTCCGGTCAGTGGGGGAAGCGTTTCCGTTCTAAATAGGCCTCCAAGTCAGCCAGGCAAACAGTATATTAACATCGGGGCTAACTGCGAAAAAAAAACCTCGTACTAATAGTAACAACAAACAATCACCTCAATAAAAAAAAAAAACCCTAGCTGTAATTACTCCCCACCAAATAGAACAAGCAAAGGTCTACTAGCATTAAAATGCACGAATTAAAATCCTCTCTCCATTCTATAGATGACTGGTATAAAAACTAACAAAAATCAGGTCAAAAAGGAAGTCAAGTCTAGTTACACACTTCTACCTAGTAATTTTTTAGATGTATTAAATATTTTTTTGAATCGTAAATTATAAATCTTAAAAGTAAAAAACTAAACCCATATAAATAAATTATATACTAACAACTTTTTTTCAAAACTGCAATTGCAATAACTTTCACAGGTTAAGTACTGGGTACAATTATTTCATTTAGCTTGTGAATGGCTTTAAAAAATATAGAGACTCATACAATTAGATGAGTCGGTAATATTTTTAGACACCTGAGTAAAATAATAAAATAGGGTGGCCTCAAAACAATTTTAGTGCGTGAGAAAGTCATTTAGTTTTGCATCTATAATTCTAATCAATATAATTTCCTTTTACAACTTAAAGAAATAGCATTATCATAGGCATTGTTAAATAGAGTTTGAATTCTGTGGTTTACTGATATGACCTCTAGCCGCAATTTTACAATTTATGAAAGTACCATGTATAGACTCATATACAGAAGTCGGCACTTATTTAGATTGTTACTCCCCTTATAAACAAAACAGAGGGGAGTAACAATCTAAAGAAGGTGGCTGAATGTTCTTCTTTAGGCGGTTACTTACTACTTGTTAGTATGATATTCCTTTGTCCCAAAGTACATTGGACTAAACTTCCCTTTTTCTTAGTTATTTAGTCAAAGACATTTATATTCTAAAATATCTTAGGAGATTAACAATCTAAAGATCATCCCTGAAGTCATAATATTATAAGGGTTGTATAGAAATATAGATAATAATTTCCTCAGGCAAAATCCTGTACTTAAATCTTCTTTTTAAATAAGTATAAAGAATGTTTAAGTGAGTTTTTAAAGTCTTGTGACAGGGAACGATGTACAGTTAGACTAATTTTCCTTCGAATGACAAGACTACGGGGGAACGGACGGACTAACTAACCGTGGACACATGACAAACCACTCCAGACTCCTCGACTTCCTACAGTCAAAAAAACTACTGTAATTCCCATTCCAATTACTTTTTGGGGAAGGAAAAAACCTTGCAGTTGGCCACATAATAAAATTACAATGATAATTCAAAAANAAAAAAAAAAAAAAAAAAAAAAAAAAAAAAAAAAAAAAAAAAAAAAAAAAAAAAAAATACGGACAAATACAGAAGGAAGGAAATAAAAATTGGATGCTGAAATGACAAGTAAGCACGTGCCATTCAGATTAGAATGTTGTTACGCAAGACTAATTTATAATACAATAACAAATCATTGACCGGGAGTTTTCTCTTAAAAGTAAAATTTTTATTTAAAAAAATAAAATAAATAAATAAAAAGTAGTATGTTCCAATCAAACCAACAAGCTATAGAAAATATGGAATATTATATCAAGGGAGTAACCAAAAAAATAAAGAAGTGGAAAACAAATTTAAAATAAAATACTTTTTATTTTTCGTATTCCAGAAGAACTGAAGTAAATATGGTTAGGAAAAAGTGCATAAAACCTATTAATTAAGTCCTAGCCAACTTTATAAATATGCAGAGTAGTTATAAGTTAATTTAAAATTGCATCTTACGATAGAACATGATCATCTTAGGACTAAACATTTTGCAATCCTCAATAGACTAACCTTATCTACACCTTCCAAGCAACATAATAAATGAATTCCAAGTCTACACATTAAACCATAGACAAACTATCATAATTAATTTATAATATGATCACTCTTGGATCAAACCTTATGTGTGCACCTCAGAAATAAACCTTACCCACATGAATGAGGTTATGTTACAAATTAGTCTTACAAGATGCACCTCAGGAATAAACCATGAGAACACACTTCAACACTCAATACATGAATAAGGTTATCTTACGAGTAAACCATAGTGCACTTCATTACAGGAACGAGCGTTATATATGCACCACAGAAATGAAACTTTATGAACCCACTTTAATAAATGAATGACGTTATCTTACAAATAAACCTTATGAATGCACCTTATACAAACAAAAATATAAACACAATTTAAGACTATACTTCATGAATGCAAATTACGAATGAACCTTGTGAATTAAGTTCCTTATGTCAAGTGTCAAGTCACAACTTAATCTCATGAATACACAATACAAATTATTGGACAAATTGAATAATATACTAATTTAAAAACAAGGTATAATGTCTTAGGTGGTTCAAGGTTCTTATCAGAAAGTTTTAAGAGCGTGAACTTAATATGTTTCCCAAACATTTTTATCAATATAAAGCATATTTAATAAGTAATGCGTATAAATAAATACCTACTCTATTAAGTATTATCTTAATCGAATAAATTCTTTAAGCCTATTAAAATTGAAGAGTTAAATCTTAGATGAAACTAATAATCTTACAAACATTCTTCAAGAAATTACTTTGACACTTATCTCAGATTTATTAAAACTAAAATCAATTTTACAATAATACATACCTAAAGAGATTAAAACTTGATTTGTAGATCTTATATTTTCTTTAAGAATAATCAAACACAGTATAATTTTATGTTTATTTAAAGGAAAAGAAACAAAACATCTTAAAAATACAGCTGAAGTCCGGTTTTTTTCATTATCAAAGAAAAAAAATGAACTTAACATGTACGCTTTAAGGCCCGACAATTTAAATAAACTTAATTCTGTACCTCTGTCTACACGAGATAATCATCAAAGTTTGATTTTAATTTTATTGCTTTCTCAATAACAAAGCTCTGATCGGGCTGATTAACAAAAAAAAAAAAAAAAATCCGAACAGGTAAAAAAGCATCAACCGATTTATTTATTTTTCGTTTGATTTGTCCTTTTCTCATATAATAAAAGTAAATGTAAGCATTACACGAATTAGCTTTAGAAGACTTTATACTTGTATTGTATACAGGAAAATTCCAGAAAAAAAAATCAGACTACATTGAAGATGGAATTACCAGATAATGAGAATTATTAATGGCTTAATACGAATATAAAATAAATGTTTTTTAAAAAAAATTACTTTTACACCTAAAATATTACTATTTACGATTAAATAAATAAGAGAATTTCATTCCACTATCCTTCTTAATCAGATTGCTTTTTTAAATAAAAATAAAATGTAAAAAAAGGAGAAAAAAATTATCATTACTTTTACACCTGACTTTTTATACCTCGGATTTATTTTTAAGTCGGAATTCAAGTTTGTGACGTCACGATATAGTCAGGGTGCCAATAAAAAAAGTGGGAAATGAGGTATACATAAAATGTTTTTGTTGATTTTGGTTGTTTTTAAGATGTATATTAAAAATCCGATTGATGCCACTCTGTCACCCTTGAGCAATTTGAGAAATTCAAGATGGCGGCTAATATATACAAAAT
>KZ651049.1:1056403-1071461 GCA_001010745.2 Gerris buenoi | reverse complement strand
AATCATAATTCGCCTAATGTCAATACTTTTTAAGATATTTGGTAAGAAACAAAAAAACAGCAGTTTCCCCCCTATTTCCTTTAAGGGTTAAATTGTAAAAAATTTGAACACATTTATCTCGAAAATGGTTTTAGTTAGAAAAAAATGAAAAGGACTATTTTTGTCAGAAATTCAATTTAGAACAAATTTTTACATAACCACAATTCGCCTAAAGGTAATACTTTACGAGATATTTGTGAAAAACCCAAAATTGTCCCCTAAAACCCTCAATTGTAGGGGGGGCTCACCCCCCACCCTCGGGGACTTTTAGTATGTTATAAATATTTATGCGAATCCTATCTAGGTACTCAGATTCGTGTTCCTTGACATTTAAAACCGAAGAAATTATGTATCGCACACCCATATTAAATCAAAGTAGAAAACCTTAATTTTTCAGTATTTATTTGCCGCCATCTTGATTTTCGAAAATGCTCAAGGGTGACAGGGTGGCATCACTCGGATTATTAAAATATACATATTTTTAAACAAAATACCGAAAAAAAATTTTATGTATACGTTAATTCCAGGTTACCATAAAAATAGCCATTTGGCACCCTGACTAATATCTACGTCAAAACACAACAACGGAGTGAGAGAGGATCTCTTCAATACAAGAGTAGCAAGTCGCAGTGGAATTACCGGCGTAGGATAAGAACTGGAATGGAGACAAGCCAGTTTTGCAAGTCGAGAGTTGGATATCTAATGCGTCCAGATCGGGAGCAGTTCCATTGGGAGAGAATATTCTAAGGAATGTGAAATTATCTTATCCATATTATTTTTTGTTGTTTAATGTTTAGATAACTTAAATAATTTTATAAGATAACTACACCTGAATTTCCGTTCTTACTGCAGAATGTGTAATTATAATGTATTTGTATTATTATTACTTTTTTTTTTTTTTTTAATGATATTGAAGTACAGGCATAAAACCTTAACAATATGTAGATGCCAAAAAGAGATTCTTCCATAATGCCTTTCCTTATATTTACATAAAATTGTTTCATAAATCAAATATAATTTGCGTAAATTCTTTAATTATTTCTGATTCCAACTGCTCGAGAAGCATTTTATAGGATACATTTTCGAGTTTTTAACATGAATATAATATGTTTTAGCTCTGAGGGACAAATGTAATTTCCATTACGCAAAAACCGACAAAAACAACATGAGAAATGTCGTGGCAGGAAGTTAGAATATCATAAGAGGTAGATTGGTTTTCACTCTTATGAATTGTAGTACTATATTTAGCCGATAGAAGTTTCTACATTTTATATAAAATGATATCAGAGCTCCTAGCGGACTAAATGGTAATCAAAATGGATTAATGTTTTATAACTTCATTCATTAAGATCCTTCTACTATATTAATTAGACAAATGTATACAGATTTTCACCCCTTCATAGAAAAACATTGAAATATAAGTGGATTCAATTCCCAAAAACATATCCATAATTCAATGATTTTCCATGAATTGGAGAAAATTAGAATTTTTATTTTTATCGTGTTTTCCTTCTTCGGCATCCCTTCCCTCCTTTCAACATTAATATAACGCATCCCAGGTTTGAAATTAGTTTAAGAGTATAATGTTTAACATATTACACCTCACCTAAAAAACAAACTTTACTTAAATTGAATCTTAGACCCAAAAAAAGTTAAAGAAAACTAAATATATTCTAGCTTTTAATTTGTCCAAAGAAACATTTACTCAATCAGGATTTTTTAAAAAAAAAAGAATTACGTTAGATTAAAAAATAAATATGAATATATAAGAGAGAGAGAGAGAAAATAAATATCTGCATAAAGACGCGTGCACGAACTGCCACAAGCAATCAACCTTTTTCACATAATATATTAAGCGATATAACCAATCTTATATCGTATATAATATTAACTTAAATTTCAAAGCTTTAATCTCTCAACAACTTTAATCTAACATCTTACATCACACTTCATAAATAAATCTTGCAGCCAAAAAAAAAAAAATAAAAAAATAAAAAATAAAAATACATCTGGGTGTTTGCAACTCTTTTTTGTGGCTTTTAGCAAATCTCGCATATAATAACGAATGGGGAAATAGACCTTAAACATTATATGGAGTATTTTAAATTATCTAATAAATTAACCTGTCAACAAGAAGAATTTACGATGTGTTAAGCACAATTGAAAGATTAAAAATTGATATTAGTTAGAGAAAAAAATAAATAAATACAATTACATCAGTTTATGATTATTTTTTTTTTGCATGAATAAGTTGATTTTTTGTATGATACATATAAATTATTTACTTCTATAATAAAAAAAAAATGAATAAATAAAAAAAATTATAAAAAATCTAAAATAAATCATTTAAAATAAAAATTTAAAATATATTTATAATGAAAAACGTATACCACAACTATAATTAGCCGTAAAAAATTAACGTATCCAGGGTCAACAAAAAAAAAAAAATACAGGATTAAGTGTTTTAAGAATACAGGAATTGAAAAAGGCAAACCCCAATTTTAAGTGGTAATAATTTTACTAATTAACACGGTAGAGCGTGTACACAATCCAAAGAAACACATAGTTCGAGTCCTCCTAAAGATTTGAAATTCCTTAAAAAAAAATTATAAGTATTTCTACCTAGGAGAAATAAATAAGTAGGACTATTTATTGGGGAAAAATAATAAATTGTTTATTTATTGATAGATATTTCATAACATTTCTTGATTTTATATCTTCCTACTACATACATAATACATAATATATATAAGTGAAAAAATTTACTAGTATTAAAGTATTTCACAAAGAAGACAAATACATATATCGTCTGCGTAAAATATAATAGATTATAGTGTTTCGACTGAGACTTTTGGCGTTGTAGTTTACGGTATGTTATGAAATGTTAAAATTTGTTTTTAGATTTTTTTTTGTTTAGAAAAAAAAGCGACACGAGGACAAATCAAACAAGAAAGAACAGGCAGTATATTGGAAAAAGGAAAAGGTTTTTTTTTTTTGAACAAGTGAAGTCGTAATATTAAGAGGTTTAGTATCTGTGTTTAGTGTAAACAGAATTGTTAAGTCAGTCTTGTTTGGTAAAATAAGACCTGCCGCTCTGGTGCTAGAGAAGGAAACGTTATGGGTCTAGAAAAAGGGGAAAAAAAACATTACCAAAAAACCCCAATTAGTTTTGAAGGGTTCGTTTTTGTTTTCTTGCCTTTTAAAGCGCTAAGGCTCTCTTGCACCAGATATATTTTTTAGGACTAAGCATTAAAAACCCCCTGTGGATACCTTCTAGAAAACCCCCCATCTTATACCTGAAATAGGTATAAGAACAACACCGTACTGAAAAACAAGAGGGCTAAGATGTAAAATATTTACAATCGAGTTGCCACCCTTTTTATATACGTGTATTTTTGAACACACGCCACTGTTATAGGTTTTTATTTTACAAAAAAAAATCCTAAGTTATGAAGAAAGGTTTACAAAAAAATAACACAAGAGGTAAAGGGAATCTGAAGAAAAAACAAAGAAATCCCGTTAAAAATATTAAAGGCATAAACATCTAGAAGTTTTTATCAAGGAAATTTACACCCGAAGAAGAAATAAAAAACACCGCTTTATACCAGTGAGTCAGACGAGTGGAACGTATAGAAAAAGACAAGGACGTATACAGTATACAGGCAGGAATTTCTTGTTCCTTTAATGGTAATCTATAAAATTACTGAGCACTTTCCCACTTTAATATTAATAGTATAACATAAAGAATTGTTTTATTGAACACATGAGTTGAGGGAAGAACAGTACATGTTGTACGCATCAGGGGTATGTACTATGAAGTCATTTAGAAATATGTTTAAGGTCTTTATGACAGCATTTAATCATCGGGAAATTAGATCGGACCTCAATCAATGTTTTGGCTGTAAATATGTACATAGTGAATATACAGCATATTTTAAATATATAAATACTAAATTATATAACATAGTGAATATGAAATAAAAAACATAAATATCCACACATCTAAAGGCCCCCTTCCACGATCAAACATTTTGCGCAAACCTGATGTCGGGAAAATGTAGTTAAAAATATTTTGCGCAAACATTAAGCAGCCTAAACACGGTCAACATTTTTGACCGTGTATGCGGGCCTTAACACTTGGAAATGATTCGGAAAGGTACATCAAGAAAAAAAACTCAAATCTTCCTAGAAAATAGCACTATGTGGAATTTCCCACATTTTTCCAGAAAAATGTTGCAATCAAAAGAAAATTAAGTGCAAACGGATAGATAGACGAAAATATATTATAAGAAATTAAAATATTTACAAGTAGATTTGGAGAGGAAACTCAAGATAAACAAAAAAGTTCAAATTTTAACGAGGTAATCTTCTAAAAAAAAAATCGTAAACAGGAGCAAAATATGAAGGCTTGTTTGCAAAAATTTTAAATTTACTTATGGGTAAAACATTCTGGATACACTTAATCACTATTAGACACAACGTATTGGTTACTTTTTTCCAAAAATTCGATTCTAAAATAAAATTATTACCACATTAAATTTCTAATTAAAATCAATAAAAATCTTGCGCAAAAAGAAGTATTTCTATAAAGAACATTACCAAGAAAATTATTACAGATATTAACTTTAATTTCTTTAATGGTAATTGCAGACTATTAAACTTAGTAGAGAGTACTTTCTCTCCTAAAATTCAGTCAGGAGAAAAAAAATAAAGCTTGTAATTTAAGAGAGGCTAAAAAGACCACTTAAATTTTACAACCAAACAAGGAACCAAGTAGCTCTCATGATATAAAATTTTATATTTCAAGTTTCACCCTTATAATCACTTTTTGATTTTGAAGTTATGTTTTAAGTAAAGAATTATTTCCATTTTATCTTATGTAATTTCCATAAAAACAAAAAAAAATCCACAATCCTTTTGTAAAAATATATATTTTTTTAAAAATTAATAAATATTTTATTATAATTAATTTGTGATAAAATTACAAAAACCAGGTGTTTTCATGTGAAATTTAATATTAGCGTATATAAGAAAAAAAAAAATCCACTTCCTCCTTATTTAACTTTTATAATTATTGATTATACGAGAATTCTGTAATTTAATAATCAACCAAGTATGCTAATAATTAGCTTACACTTTATAATCTGTAAAAAAAGTCAATTAACTCCTGGGTTGGTTTCAGTTCATATAAAATGTCGTAGAAATTGGAAACCAGTTTCGACTGGGTCCTTTGCTTCTTCTTGAAGGGACGATGAAATATAATTACTCCCGTTTTTCCGCGGCATCGGGAACGAGTCCTGTTTCTTGAACTTCTCAAGTGATTCTTCTTCTTCTTTTTTTTTTGCATTGCTCTTATTTTATCTAAACAGACGTTTCCTTAAATCCGGTCTTAAGATGGTTAATTATTGCTTTATTTTTTGTAATACGTTCGTTCATGGTCGTTCTGATTTAAAATAATAGTACTTAAATATTAGCCAACCCCCCCTCAAGGCAGCAAGAGTAAAAATTAGAATGTAAGAAGATTAAATAGATGCCTGAGGGTAAAAATACAGTCAAACCAAGTTAATAAAATTGATTGAAACGTCCTTCCCTACTTTGAAAGAAATTTTTACTAAAATATTAAGTAGCCATTTACATCGGGTTGGTTAAAGAAGATTACTAAAGCCTCGTCCAGACTGCCAGAACAGAGGAAACGAGCCAAGCAATGGTCTCTGCGCATGCCCAGTCTAAAGTACGCTTGCGCATCTCAGACTGGGCATGCGCAGAGACCAATACTCTGCTCTTTTCCTCTGTTGGGTTCGGTTTAAATATTTGCTGTTTTATATCATTACGCTCTTTTATTTACGTCCGAAACAACACGTGATTAGGTTATTATTATAGGACTAGGACGGTAGATCTTGTCACTTCACTCCTCTACTAGATGTGTTCATGACTATGAAAAATGTCTCACCTCTCTGGGATTCGAACTCACTAGATTTGTCGGTATAAGACTTAAGTTTCAAACGGCGGCGTTGCGAGTACACTTCCCACTCACCGACGCCTCCTCATTCAATATTAAACCGAAGATGTTAAGAAGTATTAGGGTTAAGTATTATGGGGATACTAAAGTATTAGTATTAAGCATTAGAGTTGATATTTGATGAAATCCTTATTTTAAATTTTTATTAAAGCATAAATTCGACGTAGGTTGTCAGTCAAGTATTAAAAATGTAATTTCTATGAAAATATAAAAAAGTAAGCTATTACTCCTCATTGGAACTTCAAAGACTTTTCTACAGACACAAATCATACATATATTTTTAAACAATATCTGTATACGCACTCACATTCACACTAAAACATATAAATGTTAATCCTATTATTTACTACAACTATACTATTTATAACTATAACTTATAAACGATAAACCCTTGTAAAAGGAGTGTAATTCTGTATTTTCGCAATAATACATAGTGCACCTTGTAAAGCAGCAAAAATAATTTATAGTAAAGCGATATAAATTCACATATATACAAAGATTTATACAAGACAACGCAAACTAACTACTGAACTACCACGGTCATTAAATGGTATTTAGGTCAGATTGCCTGGCCTTAAAAACAAGCCTTTCTACATGCTTTTTACCGTATAAAAAAAAAACCAAAAACTAACAAAGAAGTCCATAAAAAAAAATAAATAGACAATAATATAAACTTCTATATTCAAATTGAAAACAATGAGATATTTTGGTAGTTGAATGTTATTTATTTGAATTCTATTACTAAAGTTGTGTCTTTTTCTTACAAAAATTTAAAGTTCTTATTGTTATAAACGAACACGAAATTGAAATAATATAATCTATAAAATGTACAAAAATCTCTCTGGATTTAAAAACTTCACGAGATAAGTCGATTTCGGCCAATAATTAGATTATGTCAGGACGGGTTGGTTATAGTGATAGGCCACTTATCTACTCGTTGTAAAATATTTCTCACCTCCCTGGTGTTCGAACCAGGTATACAGAAGTTTGATCTAGGTTTCAGGAGAGTTCCGAATACGCTACTAACTTAGCTACCCTGGTCTCTCATTTTGAAATTAAACCTACTCGTATATATATAAATATTTAATTAATAATGACCAATTTCGACGACTTAACTTAAAACAGGCGAGACTTTTTTTATCTTAATAGGTCAATGACGATGACCAATTAAATGATAAAAAAAAAAAAAATTCTTTAAACATTCGCTTTAACACATGGAAAGTTTTACGATAAACATTTTTAGTGCCGTAATAATTAAAAGCTTTTTAGTTTATTCTTGAATCAGTGAAATCACTTTTTGACATAACTAACTATAGAGTTAAGAATATAGCTAAATAAATACCTTAAACTCAAAATATTAAGCATATATTGTTTCAGGGTCATTTAAGATCTCAATTACACCATACATACTTTGAGTTAATTAAATAGCAATAACTAATAACTTGCATAATTCATGATTAATAATATTATATTTCTTATCACATCTATTGTTTATATTAATATATCATATTCTATTCATAGACAGAACAAACGAACAATTAAACTCTAGCTATTAAAAGTTGAGAAAATAAATCACAACTTCAAATTCCATAAATAAACAAATGCAGTTTTGCAATAGAAGCAGTTTCCAGGGTAAAACCAGATAATGAGGTGGAAGGTTCTTTCATTTTCCTTGATTGTAAATTATAGCATTTCATTTTCATTCATTCACTCCAAAGGAACTCTTTTTATGCTTAATAACCCTGTGAGGAATATATATATATATATATATATATATATATATATATATATATATATATATATATATATATATATATATATATATATATATATATATATATATATATATATATATATATATATATATATATATATATATATATATATATATATATATATATATATATATATATATATATATATATATATATATATATATATATATATATATATATATATATATATATATATATATATATATATATATATATATATATATATATATATATATATATATATATATATATATATATATATATATATATATATTCANAAAATAACACAAAAATAAAATTATACACTTTCTAAATTTACTTTTTAAGTTAATATTATTTATATTTATTTAAGTTATAATTATAATTATATTATATAAATAATATATTTATTTAAGTTTATATTAATTTTATTTTATCCTTATGAAATACATACTTGAAATACCGTGCTATATAGAACAGTTCTGTTTTTATCTTATTATATTTATAACGATTGTATTATTAAGTTTTTATACTTATATAGTTGAGTTTCGTCTCAATTATATAGTACTTTGTATTGGTTTAACACCATAAAACCATGGATTCTCTTCAATATTAAAATTTTAATTAATATTTAAAAATTACTTGTCTTAAGGAGGGCCAAAAAAGTTTTTTTTAAATAATTACTATTAAGTACTATTACGTAAGCTTCCGTGGTTGGTCTTAATATCAAATTCTTTGTCTTCAGGTGGTGACCGCTTCATGTATGGTTTTGGTCCCGACGTTTCGCAACCAATGTTGGGAGCATCTTCAGGGGAGACATGTCCTGGTGAAGTTATAACTGGAGGTTTACAAGGTTTGGTGATATAATCAAGTACGTCATCTGATGAACACCATATTTCCTTACACCACGGATTATTTTTAAAACGTCCAATTAACGTTGTTACTTTACCAGGACAACATGTAATCAAAGATACTCCCAAGGTTGGAACATGAAGTGGTCACCACTGGAAGACTTTTACTGTTATGGACGTATTTAAATTTTATGGAGCTAACTAAAATGTAACTAAATTTTTGTATGTTTTTGGAACCACTGACCTTTTAATTATAAAAAACTAGCTGGATACCCATGCTTCGCTACGGAGTGTTTTTTAATTTGATACGTTTATAAACTACCAGGAAAGCATACAAATAATTTTAATATTCCAGAATATCTAGATTCTATCCCTCTTACTTATATCCCCCTTCTCTTTGATAAGATCATTTGGAAATATCCTAAATTTATCCCCCTCCTAAATGAAAATATGACAAAACTGTACACAACAACAATTACTGTACTCTTAAAGAGCATTTCAACGATATGCATCATGAAGATGAAGGGTATTCATTACTTGTACCACTTACCCCTTTGAACCAAAATTTATAGTTCGAAAATTCATAAAAACCTTCCCCTTGCTTTGAAGATCAAGTGTGCAAATTTTCATCGAGATCGGATTAAAACTGTACAATTGGTATAAAAGAACATGCATATGTACACACATATGTTGACTTTTATATACAGGAGGAAGGGAATTCCTTACTTGTACCCCGTACCCCTGAGTACCAAAATTTTTATTTTGTAATCTCATGTAGGCAGTGACCTTCACCTTGTTTTGAAGAAAAAGTGTAAATATTAATCAAATTAGGATAAAAGACATACCCTCATACGGATACACTTCTTTTTATACAAGATAGAACAATATTTTTCAATTTTACCCCCCTCCTAAGTGAAAATATGATAAAACTGTACATAACAACAATTACTGTCCTCTTAAAGAGCTTTTCAACGATATGCATCATGAAGGATATTCATTACTTTGACATTTGTACCCCGTACCCCTGTGTACCAAAATTAAAATTTTGAATATTCATGTAGACAGTGATTTTTCCCTTGCTTTGAAGGTCAAGTGTGCAAATTTTCACCGAGATCGGACTAAAACTGTAGATTTGTAGAATTTGCACACATACGTTGACTTTTATATATGTATGGCCGCCATCTTAATTTAAAATGCCCGTTTGTTTAACCATTTATATAAAGTTACTAATTTGATATATGGAAGCTAACTTATAAATTTCAAGGTTCTAGTGCAATTTGTTCCGGAGATATCGTCCTGTCGAATTTCGTATATAAATGGCTGCCATCTTAAATCAAGATGGCGGATTTTAAAAATATTTCTTAGCGAGCACCTAAGAGGTAAGAGGAACACACCTACAAAATTTCATGGTCGTAGGTCCTGTGGTTTCAGAGATATCGTGATGTGTCAGTCAGTCAGTGGTATTTGGATTTTATATATATAGATAATGTAACCTTTTTTTTCACTAAATAGTAACGATTTGGATAAAATAATAAACCAACCTAGTTGACATAAATACCAAAACGAGTAATATGACACGACATAAATACATAAGTATACACATGGCATATACGAGTATATATATTTAAAATAATCTTTATAGCTTAATATATATAAAGAAAATTTAATGTGTGGGAGTAAAAAACACCGATTCCCCTCTACTGACTCCATAAATTACAATACTTATTTTGTAGTATTTTTTTCCAATTCTTTATTTTTTTTAATGAAAAAAATAATACACCTCCTACGATCATAAAATAGAACAAACATGCAAGAAACATCAAAATAATTCTAGCTTCAATGCACCAAGAGAAGAAAAAACAGGACCTGGAAACGTGAGAAACGTGACTTAGTGACACAAAAAAGGAAATATATAATTGACCTCGATTCAAATAAACGATAACTCGGAGGGAATTATAGAAAAGAATAAAAATTATATATAGGAGATAGTATGGTTCATCTTGCTATCCAAAAACAAAGGTCACTCCCTCGGTAAACGAGTAATTAAAAAAAGTTATCATTACTAATCTAGCGCAATGAACTGTGAAGGTAATTGTAATTTATTAAGGTTAAATATATTTTTGATAAATGTATACATACTAATTACTACGGTAATTGAACATTTTAAACAAAAAGTAGAGATACATGGTTTTAAAAAATCATTATCGTTTTAGACCTCAGAGGCATGTCATAATATATTATAAATCATGTGCTGTATTATACATTCTGTATTATTAAATATTTACTGTAATAATTATTTTTACAGGTTTGGGCCTGTTAAACGTCTAATACATCTTATATATAACATATATAATAACTTATAATACATATTACAACTTATGTAAACTGTAGAATCGACATTCGTAAATGGATTTATGCCACGTCACTGAATAAGTAGACAAAATTATGCTGAAGTTAGGAATCTTTATGATATTTTATTTGAAAATTACTTATCTAGAAGAAGACATCTACTAAAATAACTTTATTTTCCAAGCCGCTTATTAAACACTAGTGTTAACCATCTGTGCCAGAGTTGAGACAGAGGTTGAAATCTGAATCTTTTAGGTGAATTTTTCAGCGCTTCTTATTGATCACATACAACACAATACAAAACGCAGAAAGATTCGTTTTTTTTCCCCAAGACGAGGGATAATTCTCTCGGTAGGATGACACATGTACTCCATGTGATCATCAATTCGATCTATCATAAGTTCAATCACTGCTTGAACTTAAGTGTCAGCGAATTTCGTAATATAACTTTTCAGCAACACTGATCTCTTTCAGATTTTTGTCCATATTAAAAAGATATTTTATAAAGTTTACTTTGGTTTAATGATTACGTTACTTTGTTTCCTTATGTAACATTCAAATATAGCGTTATGTTCGCGTTCGATTTTATTCTGTATATGATATCAAATATACGATGTATACTTGTTAAGTTCTACCTTGAAGAAAAAAGAAACCCTCTCATACAGTTAACATATCTATAATCTATTTATAGTAATTATTCCGTATCAGTTATCAGCCTTGAAATTCATAGTAATTCAAACCAACGAAATCCTTGAATTTTGACTCAGATAAAAGAAGTATACTCATAATGATCTTGAACTAATGCCAATTAACTTTAAATAAAATGTTCACTGTACTTTATAATAAATACACTGTACTTAATGCTCATTACCCAAAGTATATTCATAATGAATGATATTGAACTAATACCAATTAACTTTAAATAAAATGTGCACTGTACTTTATAATAAATACACGGTACTTTATGCTCATTACCAAAAATACTAAAACTTAACTGTTTACTTAAAATTATAAAAAAAAATTATAAAACACAATGATTCACTTTCTATTAAAATTTCTAATCATAAGTATAAAACAATTTATGTCCACATACAATGGAGCTACTAAGATATTTTAGTAACTCAGTTAAAACATTTTTTATTGCATTTATTATTTGATAGCCTGATGGTAAAATAAAAGCACAATGTAATTGCAATTAAAAAAGGCAAAAATAAGAAATAAGAAAGCCAATAACATTTAAAATTATATGCGCTTTCCAATGGGAAACAATTAAACTCAAAACCCTATATAATGTGTGCATACAGTAAAACTTCAATTTTTTACAGTACAAAATGATTTTATTAAAATTTTTCTTTAAACATTATTTATGTTATAGTTTAGTTTCTTATAATTAAGACATATAAACTTAATAGACCTGTGTTAATATCGACATATAAACTAACAATTTTATTAGAACAATTATACAGATATCATCTTAAAAATTAAAAAAAACAAGACTTATAAAAAATAATAGTTAATACGTAAATTTTCTGAAATCTAATCAAATATTCAAAAATATACGAATTAATTATGTTTTTAACATTTTAGAAGGTAAAATATCTTTAATTAAAAAGAAAACACATTTTTTGAGTTTTAATACAAGGAAACGACGCAACTATAGATTCAGTAACAAAAAAGAAAAAAAGAGAATTCACATAATTGTTGCACATTGGTCTCTCTCTGAATGAGGATGGCGTCTCGGAGTCTTTCGCATGATCTAATTTCCATCTAAATTGACTTCTGCCGTTCTATAATATCTCTGAAAATAGCCATTCTAGAAGCGAACAAAATGAAACTTTGAGATGATGGTCCCTTAAAAGAACCTAACCACATTGTGATTAACATAAAAATAAAGAGATATATTTATAAGAAATGCGTGATAAAATTTCAAAAGTCCTCGAATATAACATATATATATATATATACACAACAACATACAAACAACATTGCTATATGTAAGCGAATTAAAAGAGAAAAAAAAATACTCAAAAAACCAATTAAAGAGTCCGGTCCATATCCAAAATTACGTAAGTATAGAATAGAGTTATTAATTGTACACTTGTATAAATTAATAAATTAGAATACTTCTTTTTATTTATTATTTATGATATGCGCATTTCAAATACTCAGATTATAGCGTAAAAATACGCTCATTGTAATTTTCCCCAAAACTAATGACGTTTAATAGAATATGACTTATTTTATAAATACCTGGTCACTGGTCAAACATCATTCTAGACGAAAGAATCTTATTTAGCATTCAAGTTAGTTTTATTCATAGAGAGCCGTGTTGATTATTACCACGTCTGCTCGGCCATCACTGAATCAAGGATGGTACGAGGTTGTGGGTTTGAGCCCTCGCCGTGATGCTCTGATTCATGGGAATCAGAAAAAGGGCTCACTTATGATCACATCATATTCGCTTCGGCGGTAGAATGTACAAAGGTATGATGTGTGAAGTGGCTGGAACTCTCTACCTCGGGGCTAGCAAAATGGGCCTAAAAGAGGGCCAAATTGCTAGGTTCGAACAAGTGGTTCGTCCTACCCGTCTAGTACTAGTACTGGGACCTTATTACTACATTCATTCATTATTACTAATTTCATTCATTCTAATTTCCCCGCCCATTCTAAATTAATCACTATAATTTAGCGTTCAAGTCAGTTTCCTCGCACGTTCACCACTGAACATATAAATATAATTTAGNCAATATAAATAGGTAATCAAAAAAAGTATATATTATAAAATTAAGAAATGTAATAGATTTCAGTAAGAAAGAAAAACAAATATTTTAAACGAATAGAGAAACACAAAATTCACTGATATAAATAAAAAAAATTATTCAAGAAAAGTCACGTGCTGAGTTAGAACATCTGGATTTTTTCTATACAGGATAAGAGCTCCATTAAGAACAAAAATATTTCTAATAAAAACTCGTTTCATAAATCTCATTGACTCGTGTCTATAAAGCAGGCAAAACAATGGATCCTTAAGTCGAAAAATCTTAAGGCTCGGGTAGATTTTTACGAAAAGGTCGCTCACCCCTCCTCTTATTTTTTCGCGCGCGCGAAGGCCGAACTTTGAATTTTAAATTGGGGTTCGGTTAAGGCTCTGGAAAGACCTCAACGTTCATTAGGTATTCGGCCCGATTGATTTATGAACCTACTATTTTTAATAACAACAAGTATAGAAGAGGTTTAGAAGAATCAAAAAAGAAACTTCGATTGGGGTTTTATATACGTGCAAAACATATGTAATCAACTCAAGGGAGAGGGGTGGGGGGAACAGAAAACAATAGCTATATATTTCAATTCAATAATATCAATAGATATGAAAATAAAAGGGTTAACATTCTTATATGTGATGAAACTTAATCACACAATGGATAGAAAGAGGAATTTATAAAAACGATGTCATAATTAATAAGTTATAGGGAAAGTTATAGGGGAAGTTAATAGTTTAACTTCCCTAGGGGAAATAAATTCATAATTTATTTCCAGAATTTTTCAGAATTTATTTCCCCACTTTATATTTAAAATGGTTTGATATTATTGTTAATTGTTTTGTCTTAAGAATAGATTTATCAATCTCTATACATGTTACATTTTTAAAAAGTTAAAAAATCAATGTTTTTGAAGTTAACCAAAAAATTTCTTATTTACTTAACTAAATTATTTATGACTTAATTTGACGCTCTCCTATAGAGGAAGTTTATTTTGGAAGACTACTTAATTCATTAAAATGGACTGAGGATGACCTTGCTTAGGGTCGAAACGTTTCCTACCAAAATTTAATTGCTGCTTTTTTTCTACACCTACCTTATCCATCTATTTTAAAATCACGAAGTAATTTAGTCACTTACTAAACTACTTGACTAAATCCTCGATTCATTTTACTCTATTTTTTCGGGCGAGTAGAACCTCTACCCACCCCACATACTATCCACTAAGGAAGTTCGAAGTTTTAAAATTAGTTTATTTCATTCAAGTTGATATCTGCAGTACAACAA
>KZ651049.1:1040520-1051235 GCA_001010745.2 Gerris buenoi | reverse complement strand
CCTTTAATATTATAGGTTATTTATTCTAAGTAAGATGACATAATGATATGACATTTAATTAATAATTTTGTAATTTTATGGTTCATGTATTTCCTTTTACTAACACCCTACAAAATATATTATAAATAAAAGAAAAAAAAAATGTTTTATTTACTGATCTCTACAATATTGTTGTTTAACAATTGTCATTTCTAGATTACTTATAAGATGTGAAAAGTATGTAAGAAATTTCTTAGATTAAACATCATTAGATTAGACACAAATCACATTTCTTTGTGTCTTAGATTAAAAATAAATTCTATAAGTAAAGTCCAAAAATAAATCTAAAGAAAATTAGAAGTTGAAAAAAAATATTAACTTTTGATATGATCATATTATTTTATTGGAAGTAAGTAAATATTTTTATACATTAATTTATAAAATTGACTAACAAATAATTAATTAACAGTCTATTAGTAAGAATAGTCCTTTATTCATATTTTAAATGGCTCATTAATAAATACGTATATCTTTATTAATTTATTTATTTATTTTATTAATCAAAATTGTCATTATCAGAAAATTGATCAATTAATATTTAGATTTAACTACATTCCTAGATCCTTGGAAGAGCATTCGTCTTCAGGTCTTAAGATTATGAGTTCGAATATTTAAAATTTTAAATAAATAGTAATCATTTCTTGGTACTATAAAAACATAATTACCCTTTTAAAATGTTTATAAGAGGAAAAAAAGTTGAAATGAAGGTTTATTTAATTTAAACCTTACCACGTTCAAGGTTAAAGGTATAAAATAAATTAGTTGAGGAGTATTAAAAAAAGAATTACTTTTAAAACACGCAAACAGTATTTTATATTTATAAAGATATTTTGCAAAAAAAAAAAAATAATAATAATAATAATTAATAAAAAAAAAGGAAAAATAAAAACAATTTTTGAACAACGGATGAACAGAGAAGGAATAAAATGACCTCGACCAACAATTGTAACAATGTCCTGAAAGCAACTGTTGGCTTTATACAGTAAAGGACACGCTGCACTTGTCCCAGGTTTAAAAACTTGGGGTGCGAAGCCGAGGCGGAATCAACCGAGCGTGCCCGATCCTCAACTTGAGATAAATGTACCTTTTTAATTTCCATCGTATTACTGTCAGCATAGAGGAGAACAACTAGAAGGTCTTGATACGTTTTTTTTTGCGCTATCATGAACTCTTTTTTTTCTCTACTTACCTCTTTTTTTACGACTAATTTAACAATTTACAGGAAAAAATAAATTTGAAAAAAATGTTCTTTTCTAACGGTAAATCAATAAAGATGTTACAAGAAATACTAAACTCTTTTAAAGTTACTATTGAGGAATACTAAGAATATGAGACAAAATTGGTAATGGAATATTCTTTATAATTGACTACGTTTATTAAATCAATTGTTTATCAATTTCTTAGAAGTATTTTCAATCAAAGAGTTAGGAAAATTGTCGTAATGTATTAACTAATTTAATTTACAACCAATTCTTAAAACTTACAAAAGTAATATAATAGTATAAATACTAATATTACTACAAAAGAAAGTATCGATCAATTATAGTTTTATAAGTCTATGTCCAGAAGAATTTAAAAAAATAAAATTATTCAAATAAAAGAGCATAATATGATGTGTAATAAACATAATATGAGCTAGCTTTTTTTTAACACATCAAAAATGGATTCTTCATCCATTTTGATAGGGGATATTATTTTAATAATATAATTTTTAATAATATAATTTTAATAATATAACAGATTTAATAGGGTATATTTTTTTTAAATAATTTTATTTCAAGTATAAATTCTGAGCTACAGAAGGTTCAATAAACTTAAAGGTAATAATTATAATAGGTTATTTTAGTTTGACTCTAGGAAATTTGAACAACAATAAAACTAAATTAAGAGAAATAGTGAAGATTACTTATATTGCATATTATTATATTCATATTGTTTAACTCAAGAACTAATGTAACATTTGAAGTTGGATAATGACTCACTTTAACACAGCATTGTCACAGAAAAACGAAAGAGATCCTAAGAGTAGAAATGAGAATTAGTTAACTTATGTATCAACTAAATATTCATCAAAAGGGGGATAAATATAGTTTTAACATAAAACTGGTTCTCAAATAAAAACTTTGATACATTTTGAAAATGTATATTACGTTAACTAGCATCAAAACACTAAGTAATAGCTTCCATGACACATTAGCAACGAATAGTTCCGGAATAAAAATAAACATGAATATTTAGGGGTGAAGTAATCAAGAAAAGAAAACGTTGAAATTACAAATAAAATTTTAACATGAGACTAAAATTATATCAATTAGGAATAAAGAAAGATGTTTCACCACAAAATAAACTTAATAAATTTACAAAACTAACTTTATCCTACACAGCTTGTTTTCTCCAGCTTGTGTTCCACCAGAAGTGAAGAGATATTCGAATTTGAGAGTATCAGTTCTCAGAAAAAAAAGAAAAAGTTAATTGAGAATCAGTTTGGATAACTTGATTAGAAGAGGGCAACTGTGGTTTGATATCAAACAAATACCTACGTTATTATTATCTTTGTCTATTATTCAGTATTTTAGTTATTAATAATTATTATTTAATAAAACCGTTTCTCGCGGACAACAAATGTATTGTTAGAGAATAACCTATAACATTTTATCAAACAATTAAACAAAGTAATCATTAGCAGGCTAAAAAAAAACCTTTTCATCACGTAATTTCTTCACATTAAATCTCCTAATTGCAAACTAACAGTCATTTAATACAGATAAGTTAAGAATTTCCTTCACTTTTTTTCAATTAACTGTAGCAGACATTAAAATCTAACGTTTAAGAAAGTAAGTAGCTTAAAAGTAATTATATTGAAAGATTTAGTGAAATTAAAATGGAAAAATGTAACATTCAACTTCCCTCTAAAGTCATGGAATACGAATACAATAGATCATGATACGTAGGAGGTAAACATTGTGCAACCTAACAATAACCTTAATGATAAAGTAAGGTTATGTACGAGGGGTTAATCCAATTTATAATAAATTCAAGGATGAATTTGATTTAGAGCATTGCAGCTTTGTTAATTAGAGGAATAATTAGAATAAATTATTGAAGAATGTGAGCAAATAAAATCTGAATTTAAAGTATTAACTCTCTGATAATAGTTGAAGAGTTTAGCTAACATATTAGAAAACGTTATGATCATAATTTAAAAAGAGTAATAAGTCTTATTATAGTTGCACTGAACATACCTGTTTTATGCCATCCAATCTGCCCATAGATTTGGAAGCGTAGAGAGTAGGTAAACGTGATTGGTTATGCTTGCTGTAAGCTTTCTTAGTACGTTCGGATACGGGCCCAGGTGCGGAATCTTCCGGTTCGGACTGAATCTCCCGGTATTCGGCAACCCTCCGCCGCAGAGGCGCCGGTTTACGCTTCCTTACCGGCGAGCACACCTCTTCCGGGCCTCCGCGCACAAGCGTCCCGAGCATGGCACTCGAGGGTAATCTCGTATTGTGCTCCGTTTTCGCTAAAGTTTAAACGACAATAAAAAAATAAAGCACGCACAAATATCACCTAAAATACGCGAAAAGTTTAAAAAAGAAACAGACGATACACCACACGTAAACTAAATCGCGCGTAAATCGTAGAGACTGACGTAAAAACGAAACGAAAAGTAGTCAAACTGCCCAGCTCGCAGCGCGAGTGGTACTCGACTGAAAGCGTAGTGTAAAGGCTGCGGAGCGCGGGAGTCTACCCCCACTCCACACCGGCTCGCCACACCTCCCCTAGGCATCCATCGGGACACCGACAACAAAAAAGTTGAAAAAGACTGGGGCCGACACATCTTGACGGGGTAGGAGGAATGTACCTGTGAAATCTGGTCTAAGGACCCGTGTAATGGATGGATTTGAATCTGTTAGCTCTCCGACCCGCTGCCAGCGAGTAATGAGACACTCTGATATATTAAGGAACCTCCGGCCCCCAGATGATACATGGTCCTGATAATGTACAGAGTGCAACATATGAAATATTGACTCTTCTCCTCCTGCTGTTCAAAATAAAACCACAAACCAACACATTCTTCAAATAATAAATCGGTCCAAGAGAAACTATCCGACCGTAAACTAACAAACTACAACATAACAACTTATCATTTAAATACATTCTTAACTATTAAGTAAAATAAAATATAATAAATAATACAAATACAAACTTATTGTACGTGTCGCTGTATTTAGGGTGGGGAGGATTTTGGGGTCTCTCGGATGTTGTGTAGACATATAAATGAAATATTTATAAAATTTTATTTTTCTTTTAGATCTTTAGGGATGAAATTTAAAAAAAAAAAAAAACAATATTTTCTTCTTAATTTATATTATAGCATTTCACCCATACCAGTATTGTTATAAAAAAAATGAATTAATCAAATTATAAATTAAAAAGAAAATATTTTCATCCCTAAAGGTCTAAAAGAAAAAAAATCTAATAAAATCATAAAGGATCAACTGAAGAAAATAGAGAAATATTTATAAATTACATAAAATAAGAAAGTTGAAAGAATTCTAACAATAGGAATTACGAACATATTCTTCATTCGCTCTTCATTAATAGCTGAATTTGATGCACCAATAAATACCTTACACCAAGGATTCAGGATTCAGGACAAAATATATGCTTCTTTTTTAATGAAAGAAAAAAAAAATAGAAACCAATAATCAGTAATTGCTTTATATAGTAAAAATAATAATTTAAAAAAAAAAAACGAAAATATGAATATTTTTGATATTTGACAAAAATCACAACTTAAAAAAATTGTATGTGTTTTGAAACTCATTGTTTTAACTTATTTAAGTTAACTTATTTATTTATTTTTAAAAAAAAAAGCATTTTTCAAAAAAGAAACCTTGTATTATCTCCTTAGTTTCAACTGTTTAATACAAGAGAATGAATGTTGCATTTAGATATGCTATATCTAAGTACGCTGACAGTATTAATTAAAAAAAAAAAAAAAAAAAAAAAAAAAGGTTAAAAACATGTTCTTTTGTCGATAAATACCACCAACAGAATCCTCAAAATATTAGCTACATCAGGCTCACGCCCTTTGAACCAAAATATTAGACAGGAAATAAAACGAACGGAATTGTAGAAATCAATATGTGCAGGAAAAAAAATCACAAAAAGAATATTAGTGAAAGTTAACTAATCATTTTAAACCTTATGGTTCATAACAATAAAAATATTTCTTTAATAACCTTTACCTACTATAAATTAAATAAAAGAAAATATTAGTAAAATCTTGGATTTAAAAATAAAAAAAAAAAATATGCACTTCAAACATGACCTTTCGTTAAATAAATTTAAATATGTTATGGAAAAAAAATATTTATAATCATATCTACGCAAATAGATACTTCTACACCTCATTAACACTTTTATTTCTTAGAAAAAAAATCCCTTTGTTTAAAAAATCCTATTTCCTGAATTTCACCTGTTGCCTACAACAGGTACGATATTAAGTGAAACTTTAAGTCAAGATCTTTTATTTAAAAATAAGTGAAAATAAGAGAAATATGCACAAAAGGTCATAAATGAATTAAAATATCAAGTCTTATAAGAATGAACCTGTAAGAATGAATAAATTACGTTTCAATAATTTAAAAAGTAAAAAAAAATGAAAAAGGTTAAAAAAAAGGAATAGTCAATGTCAAAGCGGGTACAACTAGAAAGTTACAACCGGCTTCAGTAATAAGTTACGCTTAGGTATAATTTATCAATCAGAGAGGTTCAAAACAAACATATAAAGTTATAAGTATGTATTTTTTTTATTTAACACCTCTTGTTAAACTTAACTTAGAATGAATAAATGATTATTGGATATAATGAATTTAAAAGAAGCTGTCAACATCCCTTAATATAGTAGATTAAATTTATTGGTTAAAGAAATATTCTTAGGTGTACCTATGTCTACCTAGATGGTTTTTAATATGGCAGGCTTTTTATAATAGCGCTCAAAACATAAATGTTTTTAGTTTTAATAATTATAAGTTATTAGTTAACTTTCACTAATATTCTTCGTTGTTATATTTATTTATTTTCATATTGATCTAATTCATTTGCAGTTCTAGATATATTAGAAACTATAAGAATACTAAGAATTTAAAGAAATTTTCTCCCCACGTAAAATAGTAATTTCGTGAAGAAATATTTAATAGTTAATGGAAGACAGGAGTCTCTAGAGCCACAATTATACTAAAGATAATATGCTTTATCTAAATATTAATGATGAATTTTAGGATAAATCATCAAAATGTTTAAATTTAGCTTTCATGCGTGTTCACATAGTATAGATCTATAAGAGACTAGAAAGACAGACAAACCTCTTTTTATAAAAACCTTTTTTGTGGACCAATAACTGGGTAAACATTTTTTTGAGGTACATAATATAATCCTCTCTGTAGTATGTAATTGGCACACCAGAAATTATTAATCGATCTACGCCAAATTATATATAATAAGCAATTTAATAATAAATTTAATTTCAATAATAAATTTAGGTAATTTTAATAATAGATTTCTCATAATAAACAATTTTCCCCTTTTTCTACGGAAATACCATTTTCGCATTCTAATTTCTTAGAAACTAGATTTATACACATTATTAAGACAACCAAAAGATTTTAATAAACTTTAATAATTAATTTGCATCAAATAATTCATATATTTTTTCAGAAACACATTTCTTAATTTTGAGGTTGCAGCTCCTCCATATTTCTGATATAATAACTTATCTACGAATACAATAAACGAATCTAACTTTTATTACATATATATCCAGAAAAACAAAATATAGTAAGCTAATAAAGTCTAATAATTTTATCATACTGTGATAGTCATTTTATTATTATTATTATTATGTTAGTTAATATGTTTAATTCGTCTCACTGTTTCTTTTCTTGTTAATTTATTGATAATTAATATATTTAAAACTGTTTTAAAAAGAAGTAATGCAATTAGTATATCTGACACTCACTATGAAGATTAGGGTAAAACTAAAGATTACGGTGCTGTGAGGCGGGAGAGATTAGAAGCGGGAGAGATTAGTTTGCAGGCCTTACTGGAATATATTATTTTGACAAAGGGATATCAACTCTCTTATGTACAAATCATGCATATTGAATATATATAATCACTCAAATAAATAAATCAATGTACTTTTGCAAATGTACTTATTGGCTAAGGGACTCTTGCTGCCAAGCGATTCTCGGCCGCACCGTGTATCTCAGTTCAACCGAGATTTGTTTTAAATTAAAAATTTCGACGTGACAAATTAATTTTTTAACAAAGGACTGAAGAAAACCTTAGTAAGGGTTAAAACGTTTCCAACGAAGAATTTTTTTTTTTTTTTTTTTCATACACCTTATAGCCATTTCGTACTGCATTTAAAAATAATTGTTAAAACTGGTAGAAAAAAATAAAAATAAAATAGTAAGAATGAAATCGAAGTATAATTTGTTTACCTTGTAAAAAGTTTGTCAATTCCATATAAATTGGAAATAAGGTTTATTATTTATGAAAAACATCAGATATAGGAACTGCGTTACAAATCCACTAAAATAACTAAATATTTGGTAATACAAAAAAAGCGAGCAGACATAGTTATCATAAAACCTAATCTATAAATACATTTTAATTCCAGAAAAAAGTGGAATAAAACATTTGTCAAGATTGTTCAAGTTACACAAGGATGCGTGGGTGAGTACTGGTCTAAAGGCTCATAGATAACCGAGAAGATTCTATCAGATATAGATGAGGTATTGCAGTTGTTCAAGAGAAGCTTCGCGTTGCCATAGATTCTTTTCACAAGGTATCTATCTGTCAACGCGTCTCAACTCTATCCCCGATCCGTTATGGTTCCTCTACTGTTGAAACTATATAGTTTTGAAACGGTTACCGCAAGCCTATGGGTTCTACTAGCTTTTGTACCAACCTCAGTAGCCGTTGCGAAGATATTTCGTCCTTTAGATTGACACAAGAAAGGAAAATCTAAAAGAATCGTACGATCTTTTCAAAAATGTATACGGAGCCAATCGATTTAAATTTATAATTTGGTTTATATTACATTTACTAAATCGATCAATATAAACTATAGATAAATGCATTTGCAATATAATTAAATAAATTTCTAATATCTTCTTTATACTTCTAATTTCTTCTTTATATATTTGTTATATACTACGTTTTTATTAGCTTGCTTTCTTGTTTGTTAGTTTGTTTGTTTGTTTGTCCAGTACAAATCTTGCAATCGAATTTTAACCAACATCCCGAGTAGCTAGACATTTGAAACTTTCAGAAATTCAGAATAGCTCAGAACACGATGACAATGTATTATTTTAATACTTTTAATTCATTTAATTTAATTCATTTATATTTATTTAATTATTTTAATTCATCTTTTAGAAGAATTCAATTCGTTTTTAGCAACTTTTGCTGTATGGAAAGTTAGTTCGAAAAAAATCCGCAAGTTTTTATTTGTTTTGACATGTCTCATATTTACAATCTTCATTTTGACAAGTTTCAAATTGATTTTTTTTATTTAGTCATCAGAAAATTTAGAAACGTAGAATATAAAAAGTTCTTTTTATCTTGTAATTTTGATTTAATTCTCATTTTGTTGAGTTTATAAAACAAGAAGGGAAACCAGCACTTCGTTAAAATGTTACTCCCCTTATAAAAAAAGAAGGAATAACAATCTAAATAAGTTGTACGGAATGTTCTTCTATATACTGTTACTCCCCTTTTGAAAACAGTCTGATATTCCTTTTTCCCAAAGTACATTATACACTAAACATAAACATCCCTTTGTCTTAATAGTAATTTAGTCAGTCGTTTATATTATAAATATAGATAGGGGAGTAACAATCAAAAGAAGTACCGGGATACCTTCTATTATTCAAATTATTATAACGGTGGTGAGTAAAGTAAGTAAGTAGATAAATAAAGTGGGTTAAATGCAAAGAAAGTAAATACAAATTTCAAGGATAACAAATAAATAAGAATTTGAAGATTAAGCATGTGAATAAAGTTGAAGACAAACGATGTATAGTTTGTAGTTATAAATGTTTTTTAAAACTTAAAAGAAAAAGTTATAACGATGTGTAAAAACAGTAATAAAACAAAACGGCAACTTTAGAGAAATAATATTTATGTAAAAAAAGAAGATTATTATAAATTTTAAAATAGCAGAGAAACTCATAATTCTATTTATCATGGAAATAAAGGTTTTCAATAATCAGTAATGTACAAAGCAGAAAGCAAATAATTATTCATAGATTTTTTTTAAAACTCTGTTGCAAACAAAAGATTCTAAAAGATGACGTTTTGTTTCACAATAATATTATAATTAGTACAACTGTTATTCTTTTCATTTCCAAACGAAAAAAAAAACAATACAATAGTCGTGGTGAGTAGGCAGGGATGACCGGTTGGCAAAAAGGATGTGCGATGTGGGTTTAAGTTCCATCATCTTCAGACCTCTTAAGGAAGTACTTTGGCTTAGGATGTGATATCTGCCACTTGACGTATCTTGGCTAGTTTGGACATCATTGGATGAAAGCCAGATCCAACTCCAAATTTGGATGAATGGTGTATGCTCGTTTTGATTGTTCCGTCATCTTTTTAAAAAAAATAACTGTCCGATAAATACCCCGCCAAGGATATACCTAATATCATTTTGATAAGTCTAATAAAGGATGAAATTGTGAAGGAGGGGTCCTATACCTCACCCACAAAAAAAGAGATCCTTGGCTTCAAAATCACATTAAGGAAACAAAGAATACCTTGTTTGTATATGGGATAATTCAAAACAATATACAACCTTGAGTGGCTTCTTCGCTATTGTTTCCGTTTCTCTGACACTGGGAAATGGGAGAAGTAGGAAACAAACGATTAAAGAAACATGAGTACTGACAGGTACAAGAAAGAAGAAGAAAGAGAATAAACAGAGACTTTTACACATTTGTAGCAATACAAAATGTAGGGCAGTTAGAAAAAAAAGCAACGTTAGCTAGAAAAAAATTAAACTAAGAATCACAGATTTTTTTTACAAGATAAATAATTTTAGAGATCGTAATCAATTATATCATAAGATAATTAAGACAATTAAGGCTCTACGGAAATGGAGAACGATTAAATCGAGTTATAATTACACATAAACCAAGTGTAATTCCTAAAACAATTACATACAGGAACCTTCCGATAACTTATACATTTTTTTCAATAGTACTAAAGATCATCAATTACTGAAAGAAGGTTTTTTTATGAGTAAACATTTGTGCAGACTTCTTTTCCACACATAATAATTATTATAAAAATACCATTTTTGAAAACTGGTCTTATTTTGAACGGTTTTTTTTTGGTTTCTGTATTCTTCACCTTAATTGTTCCCATGTGCAAAATTTGGGGAAGTTTGGAAGACGGGAAGTGGTTCAGAATTTGAGCAATAGGTGTGCGATGAAACTTAAAAAGCAAAGAAATATGACGCCATTTTTATTTTTTTTGGTTTCTGTATTCTTAAGCTTAGTTTTATCTATGTGCAAAATTTGAGGAAGATTGAATGACAGGAAGTGGTTAAAAAATGAGGTAATAGGTGTGCGATGAAACTTAAAAAGCAAATAAATTTGACG
>KZ651049.1:1016517-1040467 GCA_001010745.2 Gerris buenoi | reverse complement strand
TTTTTTTTTTTTTTTTTTTTTCGGTTTCTGTATTCTTCACCATTGTTGTTTCTATGTGCAAAATTTGGGGAAGATTGAATCACGGGAAGTGGTTCAAAATTGGGGAAATGAAAATGTGCGAATGAAACTTACAAAGCAAAGTAATATAAGGCCAGTAAAAAATAAAAGGTAATAGAGGAATACAATATAACCAAGAAAAAATTTAATTCAATTCAATAGTTGTCAGGTATAAAGTAAACAATAATGTCCAGCAACTATATCAAGTCTGTACGAGTAATATACATTTTATTATTCAAATTATAATTTAATAAAGAACAAAGAACATTGCTTTTTATGTTGTCTCAATGAATTATAATGACATTGTAAAAATAAAGGATAAGCTTAATTTATTTTATATTATAAAAACAACGACAAAAGCTCGTAGCAATTCAAACATGTACCGCTAGCTTCTAGGTAATAACGCATTCGAATCTTTCGGTGTCACTGGTCTACCTACGCATGTGCGAAGAATGAGTAATGTATTAACAGCATGCAAGTAGTTCTTGTGGTAGCTATCCACGGTATATTATGCAGTTATTAAATATTTGTCTTTCTCTACAGAAGTCAAGACAGTTCATCTTAACTTCTTGTTGTAAGTCAAGAGAAATCTCTAATGTATAATTTTTCTTGCTGTAAGTCAAGAAATCTCTAATGTATATTTTCCAGTTATTCAAGTATTATAGTATTATTACATGATGTATTTTCTCGAGACAATTTTACACAAGGTGGATAAAACATTTTTTAAGCTTCGGCATATGAAAGGATAGTAGTTGTTAATAGTCACAATAGTTTTAGTCCACTCTTTAACACTAATCAATTAAGGCTGCGTTTTGAGCTAAATCGTACAGAAATAGATTATAATCCTTTGGCATGGAAAATTGAAAAAGTAAAAGTTTTATTTTATGAAGTTATTTATCGGCATAAGTTATAAATATTAATTGTTTATACCTAGACCTTCATTTTATTTTGCGTGGGGTTATTTTGTGCCTTTTATAAATTGTTCTGATATTTGTTTGATTAAGGATCATAACTTTTTAATTAAAATTTTAGAAGGGTATATTGGACAATTTTTGGAATATAAATTTTATTATTTTTTATTTTTTCTTTTAAATTGGGATTTTAGATGTTTTTTTTGTGTTAGTTTTATTTGCAGGCATTTAAACGGGGATCATAGGGAGTCTGTGTACTAGCCTGAGAGGGGACCAACTTGGCATTTACCTAGAATTAAAATAGTTAAATAGTAGTTTTAGAAATTGGATGCTAAAATCCAAAGTTAAAACTATAATTTATAAAACAAACAATATCGATCACAATGAACCACAATGAAAGTTAACCTAGAATCCAGACTTAGGAGGCCAAGCTCCTAAGAATCATTAAATCAAATATATCTTCACCATCGAAACCACAATTAAAGTTAACCTAGACTCTAGACTTAGGAGGCCAAGCTCCTAAGAATTATTAAATCAAATATATCTTCACTATCAAAACCACAATTAAAGTTAACCTAGACTCCAGACTTAGGAGGCCAAGCTCCTAAGAATCATTAAATCAAATATATCTTCACTATCGAAACCACAATTAAAGTTAACCTAGACTCCAGACTTAGGAGGCCAAGCTCCTTTTTTCAAGTTTATATTTCATTATCTGGATGCCACTTTCATAAATAAATTATCAAAATCAAAAGCGATTAAGCAATCTTTACTTAGACATTATTAGCTCTTTTGACAGCTTTAATTTGTTAACATATATATGATATTTTATAATGTATCTTTGGTCCCACTTCTTTAAATAATATGTAAGTTATATTAGATCATAGGATATTTTAATGTCAGTATTTCCTCCAAATATTAAACTTATATAAGTCAATAAATTATGATGATAGCAAGACAAATAACAAACGTTGAAAAATGTTTCCTTAAAGTCAATAAATAAATAAAAAACGACTTTTCGATAAAGGCAAATACCCTTTCTAAGAAATTTCGAAATGATGTAGTTCAAACATATCCTAAATGCAGGATAACTTCAAGTAACATAACATGTTAAAATAATGTTGTTTTTTTTCTTTTAGCCACCAGACAGAATAAAAGTGTCTCAGCCTCGATTCACAAATAAATTTTAAAAGCCATATACTCCAAGTGAAAAAAATCAAAAGATTTTTAAGGTTTTTAAAAAACCAATATAAATCAAACAAAAACTTCAAATTCCTGTCTCGAAATTAAAAGTGGAAACCTAGAATATTTTTTTATTTTTTCTCCGTTTTCTTACAATGCAAGATTTACAAGAAAATGGTCAATAATTTTAAGCCTGAGGCAGGATTTAAAGAAACTCACATCTCTGGTTACATCATATATATATAGTGTCACCCTTAGGCTGCTTTATGGCACCGTTTATTCTTTATGACTTCACGAGAGGACCTTATGGGGATTTTTTTTTCTCTAACTTCTTTTTTCACAGATTTTATGGACCTGGTTTTAAGTGGTTAGTGCCTTCTTCCACTTTGACAATTTTAATGTCCTTTGACCCTCAGTCTAAGATAAAAATTAATATTCATCTAAAAAAATATGTCCCCCATTTTATGTTCTTTTTCAGCTTAAGTGAAAAAAATAAAAAATAAAATAGTGAAGCAAAAGAAAAGGGAGTAGAAATATATAAAACGCAATTCGATACAGGACAAAAAAATGGGCCCTCTGATCATAAAAATGCAAGATATTTTTTGCTCTCTTCCATGCTGCTCTAGCAATGCTATTTGAAAAACAAACAATTTGATGTTCATCATTATTATTATTATTATTATTATTATTATTATTTAAAAGATGGAGCTACAGCAAATATTGAAAAGAGAAAGATTTTGATCATTCTAATTATTAAAATTAGTCGTTTACAAAGAAATTGAATTTACGGTTTCATTAGATTTCATTCAACCCTACGGCAGTCCGAGACATTTCAGCTTTATATCTTTCCAAAGTAGTAAGGCTGATCCGAATGACCTCCCTGGGATATCTTTTTATCAAGATTTTATCCAGCCAATAATCGTTGGCCCATAGATTACCTTTTGATCTTCCTATTTTAGACTCCATATTGGGTCATATCTAAGTATATTCAGTTAAGGGAATCCTATGAATATCCAGTTAAGGGTATCCTATAAGGATATTTAGTTAAAGGTATCCTATGGATATCAAGGGTATACTAAGGATATTCGATCCTTAGTATATCCTATGAATATCTTAGAATCCTATGAATATCCAGTTAAAGTCACTTTTAGGCTCGACGAATGAAACTAAGATCTCCCCAACATATTGTAAAAACATATATCTATCAGGTTATTGTAATGTAGCAGGTATTTACATAGAGTTGTTGTACGATTTCGGAAGGGTGCACATCGGGTCAGTCATAAAATGTCAAGAGCCAAACTTTCTACCGACAAAAATGTTTTAAAAATTTACATTTTGAGCACCCAGTATATTGACATATTAATTGTTCCTACTGGAAATGCTGTGGAAGTCCTGTAGACTTTAGAAGGGCGGACATCGGGTCACTCATAACATAAGGTATCCAGAGGCAACTTTCTACTACCCACGGGATGTGTCAAGAGACAAAGTGACTGGTTCTATGGATATCCAATGGACAAAGTCGTGCTACTAGGATAGGAGTCCAACACAAAAATATCCTTAATATTTTCAAAGATATTTTTGGCTCCTGAATAAAATATGTTAAGTAGTTTCACTTTTTAAAATATTTGTATTACTTAACAGTGTAGGTTTTAACATAATTTGAAATGTATTAATTTCAAATTTAAAATAGTTGAAGAATCTCTGTTAATGGGACTGCTTCCACAAAATATAAGCCTGTTAGAATTGAATGGTCAATTATAGGCCTTAAAGGATGATTCTACTTAATAACTAAACCAAATTTAATCACCAAAGAAAAATGTTTATTGTTTAATAAGACAAATGACTAATTAATGCAAAAAAAATCTAATAAATTAACATGATCAAAATGATAAACGAACATTATACTAATATGAAAGAGAAAGTTATGAAGAGTTATATAAAATTTCATGGATGTTTAAAACTATTCAAAATATCTTGAAGGAGCTTTAAATAATAAGTTTAAAATTACAAAAGGAATTAAAATTCCTTATTCATTTAAATGAAGTATAATCAAATCGTATAATATTTTCTTTTTTTAAATTTTTAATTCTGTCATCACGTCCTTCAAGTTAAAGATTAATATTCAAATGACGTTTCTTTACGAAGAAATCTAAAAGTTAAATACTAACGAACTAGTTCACTTTCACTTGTAATGTCGCTCTCTGTATCAATAGCTGATAATTCAAACGGAAGACATATGTTAAGACTGTTTATTTAAATGTCAGATAACTTTATGTCTTAAAGGAGACAAGACATTATATTAGGAATGGATAAAAAAAAGAAACAAAAGTTGAAGAAAGGACCGGATCTGAATGAAGCTTAGGTTCGCTGTTTGGAGAATTATTTAGGAGCTGGCTTAATGTCCTAATTTTAATTTATTTATTTTAAAGAGTAAGGCTTTTTCCCTCCTTTTTTATAATTTTATTATTCTGCTGAAAGGGATTTGAATTATGAAGACACCTGAGGAATACGGGACATAGGAGAGAGTTAACTATTTGAGAGAAATGGAGAAAGACAACACTATTTTCTTTTGGAATTCTTAACATAATAGTAAAAATAAAAGTTTATATGATTTAAAAAAAAAAACTAGAATTTAAGAAATAAAGAAAGAAGAAGAAAAGGAACGAGAGAAAAGAATAAATACAAAGAGGACAACATAATAAAAAATATTCTATTTATTTCATTGAGGAAGATATATATACTGATTAGAAACAAAAATTTGGTACGACCACGACCAACTAGAACAAAACTTTTATAAGAATGTTTCGTTACATTCAGACTAAATTTAAATCCAATAATATCAAATTTAATGACTTTATTAAAAAGTAATAAAAAAATAGTTTTAATATCTAAGAGTACTAGACGCTTAGTAAGATTTAGAAGTAATTTTAACAGAACATTTGGCTGCAGTACACACTAAATGTCAATACAATGAACCCGGTCAACGCTAGATTCTGACTAATATTTTACACAAATAAACAAGTAAGGCGCGCTTCATGTAAGTACGTGAGGCGATAATCACCGGTATCTGTACGATTAAGTAAAATTATTCAGTATAAGTTATACTTAATCTTATAAGTTATGCATATTCTTTTTCTACACTTTAACACCTTTAAATTGACGTATAACATGCCATGGTAACTAACAACTTTATTTTAGTCACCCACCATATTGGCCGCCATCTTGAAAATATTATGTGTGTTATTTTAATAGTTGTATATTCTTTTTCTACACTTCAAGGCCTTTAAATTGATGTATAACATGCCATGGTAATTAAAAAAATTCAATTTTACTTGTTTATTGTTGGTATCCAAATCTTGTAACAAGTAAATAAATCATCAAAATAAAAAAAATCGAATTTTCGATCCATCACAATACTCTCAAATTGTGCTCAATATTAATTTGCAAGGTTGGTCATAATTAACCCATTGTTAACCCCATATAAGTTTTTACCTTCTGCACCCATTCGTTTCTCTTCCAATTGCGCACAAAAGTACATTTATTTACACTAACATCTTCAAAAGTACTTATCTGATTTTAAAAAAGTTTGTTGTAATGGGCCCTAGATTAACTTCAACCTTCTGTGCTCTTTAAATATTGCTGAATTGATACTTTTATTCATGTAAAAAATATCAAATAATGTTCACAGATGTAAAAAATTTGTTGGATTGAAAAAAGAGGGAAACAATTAAATAAATTAAACAATAATACGTTGTAAATACATAAAGCATGAATGCGAGGAAGCTATGTGCCACACTAATTAGCAGATTTGCTATTTGATTTACTTGTTTTTAAGAAAGATTTACAGACTTCAGCGCCGGGATTCGAACCACGGGCCTCCTCTATTTCCAGTAAAGACGGTCTAACCAACTATGCTAAGCTACACTGAAGTCTATTTTTCTCTGTCTGTCTCCCGTTGTAAATAGTAATTATAATTTGATTTAAATTAAAATTTAAACTTTACGTAGTATGAATTCTACCAAAAACTTAAAAAAAAAAGATCCAGTAAAGGTAAAGATTTGAAGAAGGAGGTACACTGTTTTACATTAGGCTACTAATGGTATTTATTTATTATATATTATTTTCTTGAATTTGAAGCAAATTTGATGTATAGCCTCATTTCAATTTATGAATAATACCAATTAACATTGATATTATTCATAAATTGAAATGAGGCTATACATCAAATTTGCTTTTGGGAATTTAGGCTTCTAGCTTATAATAACGCATGCGGTAACAGACTATACATTAAATTCAACGAAAGAACATAAATTTAGTAAAAGCTTTTTAAATAGTTTAGGCTTTAGTCAACGACTTAAACCCATGCCTGATTAAAGATATTTTAAAATAAAAATTAATGGATTTTGATGCAATTACGTATTTATTCATTCCCATATAAAACTTCATATTTATTTGACAGTCTAATAAGTCCATATATTTAAAAAAACAATATTCCTATCAAAAACATTTGTATTACGTTATAATCCTTAAAAGTTCGTTACTTTTAACAGCTAGAGGTCAAAAATATGATCTTCCTTTCACCACTTTTAAATCAAATAAATACTACCTCAAGTTAGACAAGAACCAAAAAACCAAGTCACGCTCACAATTTTTTTTTTTTTGTTTAAGTAATTTGTAGGTATAATATTATACCTTCATAAATGTATACCTGAAAAATGTATATACTTTACGATTTAAAATAAGTATTAATATTTTAAAGTTTTATATATATATTTAAGGTTAGCTATATGTTATAAATTCTAAGTGTACATAATACATAAACTTTTAACTTCTTACATATTCTCTTTTGGTTTTTGTTAAAATGGCCTTTAAATATAATATCTCGTGTCCGGCTCCCCTTTTTTTATATAAGGAAAATTTATTTTATTTTTTTCCTATATACACACACAGAAAAGAAACAAAGTATTTAAGGTCCACTTTTGAATATCTTTACGACTTGGGGATAGAATGATGACTATCTACAAGAAAAGAAGTAACGATGGGCAACAGACAAAAAAAGCTCATTTTTTCGAACACGGACTTTTTAAAAGCGACACCCCCCAAAAAAAATATAAAAAAAGGGACCGAGTCAATTTTACCAAGTAATACCCTTATCAACGAGGCCAACGGTAGCCGATATATTTACATAATAATGTGTTAATATTAATTTGGATTCCAGGTACACTAATAAATTATCTTGAGGTAGGTAGGATTTTCCCTTGAAGACATATTAGTAAAGTCGATACACTTTGGACAAAAAGCAAAGGGCTACCGGTCATTTGCATTCAATTCGGTTTTTTCATGTATATCTTATCCCTTGTGATTGCTACCTGAATTCCAAAAGTAATAGGTTTAAAAGTTTAAGGTCTTTTTTTCTTTTTTGGAGAAGGGTTTTAAAAAAAAACAAGTTACTTTTTTAGATCAGAAAATAAGGGGGAAAAAATCAATGGAATAATAAGTTAAACGTTCGATACCTTTGAAGTTTGATTTTTTTGTTAAGTCAACCCAATGAATGATTTTTTTTTTAAACTTTTGAAACCTAATTAAGTATTGTATTTATCTATAAATGAAAAAAACTAAATAAATAAGCTTTAATCCCGTTTAGGAATTTCGGTAAGATGCTTTACATTACAAAAAAATCGGATTGAAGAAGCAAATAATTGCATGATAAAAAGAACTTTTTATACTTAGAATAATACTTTATATAGAAGGAGGGTCACTGATAACATTAAAGCCAACTTTAGTTGTGTACCTTATCTGAGTTCTAAAAATTCATTTTTGTAATTTGTGACATCATAACTCTAAAATTATTTGCCTTCGGTTTTTTAATTTTTTTTTTTTATTAAATTATAATTATTGATAGTCAGTTTAGTTTACTGTAATATTTTTGTTGTGTTTTATCTTATTTTAGCTTGAAATATGCTAAAAATAATGTTTATTATATCATGCCGGGCGAGTTGAAAAAAATGACGTCAGAGTGAAACGTAAACAATAACCAATGGCAGGGCTTGTTTTCTTGACGTTTGTGAGCGGGCTTTGAATAGTTACTAAAGCGAGGCCAACCTTCTCCAGCTTAAATGAAAAAAAAAGAGTGTTGTTATGTTGGCCCCCTGGTCTAAGGGACACAACCTCTCGGCAAAAGTTGGCTTCAGCCTCTTATCAGTAATTCCTTAGGATTTCGATTCTATGCTCCTTCTATAATATATAGTATTATTCTAAGTTTTTATATATTACGTTTTTAAATTTTCTGTCATAAATTTGAAACCTGTCAAAATGAAGATAGAAAATATGGGACATGTCAAAACAAATAAAATTACTTGCGAATTTTTTCCAAACTACCTAAGTTTCCATACAGCAAAATTTGCTGAAAACGAATTACATACTGCTGAAAGATGGCTAAAAGTTTTAAAATAATGAATTGTCATCGTGTTCTGAGCTATTCTAAAATATTCATAAGTCAAGCTACTCGGGAAGTTAGTTAAAAATCAATTGCAAGATTTGTACTGGACAAAGAAACAAACAAGAAAGCAAGCTAATAAAAACGCAGTAAATTAAACAATTCGTAATAAACTTTCTCATAAACAAGTGAATAATTTATTTCGTCCAGTGTTTTTCATTTGTTCATCACAATTTACCATAAAAATAATTCCTCCTCGAGGAGTAATCGAACCTAATCTCACCCTTTATAATTATAGCTTTTTGTCAGGAAACTAGATATTTTCTGGGAAAACGAAATATACACGTAAATTTAAATTAATATTGAATCTATTTATTTAAGTAGTCGCAAAACGTTTTCAAGTTTTAGGGGGTAGCACCTCGGGTATTTTTTTTTTTTTTTTTTCTGCATATATATAGGTATGCTTAATTTGATCGAAATAAGCCAAGTTTGGGCTCCACGAGTCTATATGCAGACAACAGAAAAACTTTTCTTTATAACTCAGGGGAGAACTATAATATATTAACTCCACTTATGCATCTTTCTTGTATAGCTGACCTACATTTACACAAGCAAGATGAAGCTTTGGCTAATTTTGTATGCAGTTAACCTGTCAAAGTCCACGTCACCTGACATAGTCCAAAGAGAATGTCAATCACCTATTTTTCCATCGGTCTCCTTAAACAGACATTCCTGTGCGTACACGTATGACTTACACGTTTAGCCTTTTGTGACTTGGACTATCTTAGACGAACTATAAGACAAAAACTATTATCGTCTATCGTGCTTAGATTCTTGAACATGACAAAATTATAAGATGTATATATATGTACTAAAACATCTTTGAAATTCAAGGGAGACAGATATAACCTTCACAAACATTAACCAACACTGTATTAAATTTGTTCGTAATTATTGGAAGAATTCGATATATACTAGCAAATCTTTCTATTTAGGTACTGCTATTTAGGCTCTTATTTAAGTACTGGTTAATTACGTGCGCTCTAGGTAAAAATTACCACCACAAACCACCTTCCCCTTGAAAGAAACACCATATCGAATGCAATTGCAGTAAAGATCGAGGAGGACGGTTGGAAGGTTACACCAATTGACCGGGAGGGCACGTACATAACCAGTTCCCTGTTTAATCCTGTTTTAACATTAAATATTAAAGAACATACTATCCAAATCTTTATAATTTAAAATGGACTTTATAATATAATTTTCTATTGGGAATACGGTGTCTTACCTAAATTTATAAGTGATGTAGTTATAAATTTAAGTTCCTTGTAGCAGAGCATACTTTTGTAATTGAAATTATTGAAGTACATAGACATTAGCAACACTGATAAGGTAATTGCATCTAGATTTATAAAGGCACTTGAGCGACTGGTAGCATGTAGTGTAAATAAAGTTAAGAATTTGATGACGTAATTTTTGGAATGAAATGTATGTTTATCCTCAGATGGCAATTATAGGAAGGCAGTCAAAATTGCATAGAAATAAAATCAAGATAAAAAAAATACCTGCAAATAATTGTTGATAAGCACTGAACTAGATTTTAACTCACCTGAAACGATACAAAAAATTTGGTCAAACACTGTATTATGATATATTTTACTTCTATTTATATGATATAAATTTTGCTATATATATATACAACTAAAAATTTAAATGAAAAAAAAAAGTATAATATACTAAAATTTATTTAGTTTCGTTTAGTTTGTCCCGATTCTTGAATATCAGTCGTTTTTTGTTGGGTCGTTAAGGGTGAATAAACGATAACGACCGACAAAAAAACGACTAAAATTTATTATTATCCCTAATATCCTATTAATTAAATAGATTAATTAATTAAAATTGGTGCAACTATTTTTATTGGCTATCAAAAGTGTAATAAAGGCGTTTCAATATTACTTCGGAAGAACAGATTCTTCGCACCTAGTTTTATTATTATCGAGATATCAACCTAGTTCAGTCTAAGGATTTTTTACGCCCCCTTTTATCCCTCCAGAAAAAAAATTAAAAACAAGGATTCTTAATTTATTTCTCTAAAATTTGTCCCTCTTATCATGGAGTCTTCTTTTTTTGTAGGTCGGTTAAGGGTTAAAAATTTTTTAAAATTAGTTATTAACATTTGGCTATATTTTGACCTATATTTGGGTATCATTTTTTTAAAATTTCTAATGACTTATTTTTTAATAATAACACCTTTCTATACAGCTACAGCACAATAATAAAAAAATGTAACTATGTAATAATATAACAATATTTAACATTAAAAATCGATGAAGACATATTTGCCACAAAAAAATGTGGTATCTAAGGATTCTTCAGTTATTAAAAGTTAGTGGTGATTGGTGATGTAAGAATAAGAATAAGTAAGAAGTAAGAATAAGTAATTTACTTAATGTATTGTTAAAATGATCACAAATGACAAAATGTAAGTTGTTTTCATTTTCCTAATAGAGAAAGAAATATGGAGGTGAATTGTGAAAGAAACATAACCTTACTGGATTCAAACCTTAAAAATACATGATTTCGGCCTATTTTAGGATATATTAAAATTAAAAATTAAGAAATATATATAACCTGTCCTTAGAGGTAGAAAACCCGCTTTTCTGAATGAATGGTAGATGGTTTTAAAAACAATATTAGGAATGGTATGCGCTTAATACCGAACCCCAGTACCTAATATAATTTATGATTAGTTAAAAAAGGTAAGCATAACTTAGATTTCATAAGTACCTAAATTAAAATATACATTTCACAAGCATACTTTATAGTATGGATTACTTAAATAGGATATAAGATATACCGTAAATGTATTTCCAAGGTGCAAACTTTTAAAAATTCTTCTTTTCTTGTTCATATTTTTTATTTTTTTTATTTTGTGGCGATACTCAGAGCTTGACCTTAATTGTCGTTTAATGCTAGATTTATTTAGGCAATAAAATAATTTATTTCTTTTCTATCCTAAGATATATTTTTTTAGTTCTAAAAATAACAGTTTTTAAATTTTAATTAACTTTTTACTTTTTCGTATGTATTCTGAAGTATAAATATCTTCATTAAAAATAAGTTTTCTGGCTGAGGCCTCTACTCTGTCGGGTAGCCTAAACTATTGTTTTAATAATGTATATTACACAGGCCCAGTGTGGCTATAAGTCAAGGCGAAATTAAAATAAAAACAGTTTTACCTCATAATTGTGGGACAAAAAAACTAAAATACTAGGAAGGAGTATATTTAACTATACTATTTTATGTTACTAGGCTGCGAAGTGAGTTTTTGTTCTTTATCGCGGCAATTATATTTACTTCACAATCGTGTAGCATATGCTATTTTTTCCGAGGTAGCAGACAATGAAAAAAAACGTTAAATATTCAATATAATTATAACAAAAATATGAGAACATACTTAGGATTTTAAGAAAAAGAAACCTTAAAGAGGTTGCACTATAAAAAAAGATAAAACGCATTGACATCTAGTAGATTTTAATATCAGTGCTATGGATTTTGATAGCAGCGCTAAAAACGGCACTTTTGATAACTACTACTAGGATGTTAAAAAAAAAGTTTAATACAGTTTAGGAGTAATGAAAAGATGGATTTTAGCTATGGTTTTTAGGCTCTAAAGATTCTATTTTACGGCCTACCACGGAAAAATAATATTCTTAAAAAAAACTATTAATTAATAAACCAACGAAACCAAAGATAAGGTATATATAAGGTAAAATTAACCCTAGAGTGCTAGATGTGGAGGGCATCTTAAAGGTAAATAACACAAACTGTCTCTCCACGTAAATTGAAAGAAACTTTAATGCCAAAGCAGCTTTCAGCCTTCAAAAGGCCATCATCAGTGCCTAAGAACAAACAAGAAATATCGAGCTAAGCAAAAACTTACATAACAATTAAAACTGACAACCATTAAAAAAACAAATTGGTAAACAATTAAAAAAATTTAAAATACCAATTAAGATGGTAAAAGATTATACAAGATATCTTGTATAATTTTGACCATTTGATGGCTGAAAGCTTTCAATTTACGTTGAGACACAATTTGTGTTATTCCATTAACCACAGAGTGTTTGCAGTGACAATAAATCACGCTATAGTTTGTCGGAGTTACGGCAAATATAATTATTTGTAAAATTATATTTTATATAAGAATATAATTAATAATTTATATTAATTTCGATAGCCAATTATCGATTAAATATTAAGAGGAACTATTGTTAATTGTTTATTACAATAAATGGCGGTACTTTTATAGCTTGTTATGAAGTGAGGATTTAAAAGAATTCGTTAATGGAAGAGACGACTGTCATTTAGATGGAATTTCGATTAAGGATAAGAAGAGGGAGGNGGGGGGGGGGGGGGGGGGTCGTTAAAAATAGCCGATGGTTAAAGATTTGAAAACGTAATCGGCAGAGTGCAATGACATTTGAAGTAGTAAGGTTAAGGATCGAACAACACTAAAGAGAGTTTTAAACTTTTTTGATGGCGAACGCTCAAGTTTTATGTTGAAGGATATTAGCTAAGGAAGTATACGAACTTCGAAACAATCGTATTCATACGTGTAATCAAAAAGAATGTTTGTACCTTACAAAAAAAAAAAAAAAAAAAAAACAACGAAATACCACCAACGAAATTGTTATTAAGTGCAAAGCGTGTATAATAATACTTCGGCTTAATAAGTCTCGTAAAACTTGTAACCTTAAAATAATTAAATGAAGAGCAGAAACTCTAACCAATAATAATAAACAAAATTATCCTCGCCCCAGTCTTTAATTTTATGAGAAGCTTATTTGGCTGGATGTTTTCGCCAAAAACTTTATAAAGTATGCCAAATTAGTATCAAGATAATGAATGTTGAATGTATAAAAAAAAATATATTTGGGAAGGTAATAAAAAAATTTATTAGTATTTTCTATTTAATAGTTTTCTACTCAGTTAATTAAAGATAGCTATTAGAGATCCTTATAGAGCTAACATCGTATTAGAAATTAAACTTGTAAGGAACACGTACCATTTCCTTTTAATGGTAATACTAAAGAACTCAGATTGGTCAGCCATTTAAAAACAGGATTAGTAGACATAACAACCACCTAAGGAGTGTAGAACATTCACTGTTTAGAAGCACTATTGTCGGCTTACAATTTATTTTTTATTTGGGTCTTATAAGCAGTACTTTAAGACATTTAGTTTAAATAAAAAATGCCCATAAGCGTAATTTGGGGGAAGATTTTTAAAGGGTTTACTGATTAAAGCGTACACAGGGGATCGGCATCGAGAGTACTACAGTCTGTGCCAAACATGAGTTAGTGCGTTGGCAGCGGGAAAAATCGAGTGACACACCGATTCGCCAACCTCTGAGGGAAAAAAGCCACAACATTCACCTCCTTATATATGGTTATCCAGAGCCTCCAGAGGGCAAATCTTGAGCTCTCATTGATTCCCCTCCCCATTAGCTAGTTTTTCCCGCGCTGTCAACGCACTAACTCTCGTTTGGTATAGACTAAAAGCACTAGCTCTCACCTGAAAACCCTATCTGAAACGAATACCACAATCACAGAGATAAGAAATGTTGCACAATGATGATCACATTGAGTAAGGTGACTCCAACGACCGTGCAGTATCAAAGAAAATTATATTCGGAAAAATATGTTTTCATGAACGTATGAAATATTGATATAATACGAGGCACATCTAGACAGTAAGTTTCGTTTGTGTTTCTTGCTGCCGCAGCATTGCAATTGCAATTCCGCGCATGCACCATACTAACTTACGACTTATGACGCAATTTTGAGTGCGCTACTTGTTGTGTTTACCTTGTTATTGCCTGTTTGAAATAACAAAGTTAATTGAAAATCCCATCATAAGTGCGAGATTAGATCTGAAATTCGTTTACTCAATGCGAGGAATGTTAAACCAGGAAGAAATTCGTCAACAGGTCTGTGAGGTGTAAGGACAACATTTGATAAGTAATTTAATGGTAAGGAGATAGGTTTGATCTTCTGGCAAAAATCAGATCTTTCTGGAAAGAGGTTCCATGAAACGACATCAAAAACCATCACCAAGCATGTGCCACGCTAAGACAAGTACTTACAAACTGGTGGTACTTAAGTAGAAAAATAGTCGCGCATAGCTTCCCCGCGTCCTATTTCCGTATATAATTTAATGATTTTATGCTTTTAAAACCTTATGAATCAAAATTGTTTTGGTTATTTACAATAGTTTAACTTTTGAAGATATAGGTGTAAATGAATGTACGTTTGTACGCATGTAGGGAGGAGAAACAAATAGACGCAGAAGGTTGAAACTTAAGAATTATGTAGGACCAACAAATTATGGTCTACCATCCAAATTTCATTAAAATCGGACATGTATAGTTGTAACATATTTTGGTTTGTCAACAGACAGACATTGAACCAAAAATGTTCCCTGAAGGCTAAAACCGATTTCTGTCATGGAATTTTTGAAATCGGAAATGGTTTAAAGAATAGAGATTCTTTAAAAAACATTATTTTTCTTCATACGTATTTGTTTTCTTCGCCAGTAAATCGGAATTTACTTTAAGGACGTACGTCGTACATTAAATAGTTATTTTAAAATAAGGACGTCAAAAATAATGCGGATGTATTAGCACTATGATTTTTAGTAAGGAAGAAAACAGTGTTAGATAAACACTGGAAATATAAACTATAGATAGTTTTAGTAAACAGTGAAGATTTAAGAGTTATAAACTTAAGTTTACATTGCTGTGCATCTAGACTAAACAATTTAAGTTTTAATTAGTATTCTCTGTAAACAAATTAAGCTTGAATTAGTATATACAATAAACAATAGCGTATGTTGCACTTTAGTAACCCTATATTAAAAGGGTAACAACAATGATGTAAGGTCTATATTTAGTTCTTCTTAGAAATTCATTCAATATGGTTCAGAAAAGATTTGATATTACGCTAACACTTGTTCACCTTATTGAAGGAACGCTAACTATACACCTTGTAATACCTGTAAAGAAGAAGAAAAAAACTTCATTCAAAAGCTAAGTGGCTAACATTAATCAATGTAAAGGGATAAACTCAAACCGGTTGTAATCCAACGGAGAGCTCCGTTTAATTCTTAACTCCTGCCCTATGTCGAAAGACAAATTTTTAATCATTTCTGTCTCTCTTTTTATGGAAAAGAGAAGAAATAAACTTTGAAAGCAGCTCATTGAGGATTAGAGGATAGAATGAGGTTGACTTTTATAGGAAACTATTAAAACAGCTGTTGGTATTATAGCAGGTAAAATGTCAACGTCTAGCTTATTATGATGAAAGGACTTTACAAAGTGAAATGTTCTTTTAAAGAAGTCATTAATTTGCTCAATTCTGTGTAAAATTAAGATTAATAAGTTTACGCTTGACAGGTACTAGATTAGCACTTGTCCACTCAAGAAAATACCTAAAATAAAAACGCATTGAGGCTTGAATTTTTATATTCTTTCAAATTGGAGGCTTAAAAATATTAATATGGATATCACCCAGTATAAAGACTAAATAGAGGTGTCATAATAAAGGCCGGAGGGAGTGGGGAGGGGCACCAGCTTCCCCCTCCCCTAGAATACAAACAAGCTATAAAATATAAGACTTTTCTCAGGGTGAAAAGGTAGTGTTATGACAGGAGACAGGTATTTAAATGGTGTTTATATTATAATTTGAGAACTGACAACTCGACAACCAGAACGAAGGTTTCAATCTTTGTGTCAAAATGGTGGGGAGAAATGGTGCCATCTGACTTCCCTCTTTAGCTACTCTATGCTCGGTGTCATCAACCATGTGCAAATAACTAATAATTAATATAAAAATCTGTCTAAGACAACTCAGACGTACTTTTTCATACACTAGTTCATAATTATTGTTGTTGCTTCGTAGTACATTTGATTAAAGAACTTTTCATAAAAATAACTCCTTGGCGAGGAATCGAAACCAGCCTCTCTCCGTCCACGTTGAAAGGTATTTCCTCAGGAACTAGATTTTCCACCCGAAAACGGCTTATCTCGTTAGATTCGAACTTAAATGGACTAAATTTTTAATTCAAAATTCGTCGGCAGCTAAATTGTTTTCGCGATTTCGCCTCGGGGTATGATTTATTTTAATAACTATACCAAATTTCGTAAAAATTGGCCCAGTAGTTTAGGCTTTACGCGTCTGCACAGGTGGCAAACAGACATTTTTTAAAACTACATTTTTGGACTCAGAGGAGCTCAAAATGTGTAAATCCATCAAATATACAAATATGTATTGGTACAATTAAAAGACTGCTTGAGTTCCATTTTGGTCTTCGAGTAGCACCTTGTGGGTTTTATCTTTAACCTTTTTCTGCAACAAATGGTCGAGAGGCTCTAAACAATGAAAATTGTTACTTTTGGAAAAACTTTCGTTTCGTTTTACCGCTAAGAATTCCATATTTCATGGAAATAAAGCATAATAGGTATCAAGTTATAATAAGTTAAATTTAAGTACTGTATTACAATCAAAGTTGTAAGCATTGTCTAAATCACATCATAATATTATGTATACTAAGTATAAAAGTGAAACAAAAATTACAATTTAATACAACATTAATTATAGAACCAATAGGTAAATATAGTCCAATAGGTCAATATAGTCTTTTATTAATTAAAAATATGAATTATATGACGTTAAATTTTTTACTTTATTTCATTGACTTTGGTCAAAGGACCAACCTAACAAATTTGTATTAAAAGGATAACAATAACAAACTGTCTCTCCACGTAAATTGAAAAAATGTTTTAATGCCAAAGCAGGTTGCAGTCTTCAATAGGCCATCATCAGTGCCTAAGAACATACAAGAAAGATCGAGCTTCGTACTTATTTACTTATTTGATTTTTACTGTTAGTTATTTGACTTTTTGTCNACAATTTAATACAACATTAATTATAGAACCAATAGGTAAATATAGTCCAATAGGTCAATATAGTCTTTTATTAATTAAAAATATGAATTATATGACGTTAAATTTTTTACTTTATTTCATTGACTTTGGTTTTTATTTCAAACTGTCTCTCCACGTAAATTGAAAAAATGTTTTAATGCCAAAACAGGTTGCAGTCTTCAAAAGGCCATCATCAGTGCCTAAGAACATACAAGAAAGATCGAGCTTCGTACTTATTTACTTATTTGATTTTTACTGTTAGTTATTTGACTTTTTGTCATTGTTAAACCTTTTGCCATAAATGATTAATTGTTCAACTACTTGTTTTGTCAGTTTCAATTATTATATAAGCTAGACTTGATATTTCTATGCTGCTTAGCTCGATATTTCTTGTTTGTTCTTAGGCACCATGGCGTTTTGAAGGCTGAAAGCTGCATTGGCATTAAAGTTTTTTACTCAATTTAGGTGGGGAGTTTTTTTTTATCATTTTAAAATCACTTTCGTAGACGTTCTCGTATCTAGCATAATTTGTATAACATTTTTACTATTCCTGCTAATGTTATGTACACAATTTTTCTTTTTCTTGGTGGTTTAAGGTGTCTCCAGAGGTACGGTGTGGTACGGGTAAAGTATACATCCAAGCGTAAGCGGTAGATGCATCCCAAAGCAGGAGCATGTTTCACTTTCACTAAGAGGACTTCTTCCACCTTTCTCCTGCCTGGGGCCCTTCACCCCGCGGCCACACCTCTATTCTTCGACCACGCATAGGTAGCCTAGGCACTCTACCCGCTGACAACGCACTACTGTAGCCGCTGACCTACTTAGAAACTAGCATTTTTTAGCCTAGTCTTAAATCACAACGAAAAAACAGCGGCGAAAGAATTAAGTTTTCACATTCTTGTAAAGTATCTAATACTAAAAACCCTGTTTCTATTTCTATAGCATAGATTACTAGGGCTTGAGTCTAATAAGTCTAGTTCTTCTAAAGGAGACCGCCTCAGAAAGTTTGTAAATCCCGACAGTTCAACCCCATTAAAGGGGTCATTGTCAAGGAAGTTGAGAGCCTTTGATGAGTCATTTGCAATTGTAGAAAGTCGGGATTCGAAGAAGCTTAAAAATTAAAAGAGTATGCATTTATTATGAAACGAATAAGTTACAAATGTAGGGATATTTTGAATTTCAGTGAGTAACCCTGCTTGAAGAGTTACCTATACTTTCCCCCCGTTCTTAAGTCTCCCACTGTCCGACCCAAAGAGGCTACGAAATTGGTTTCTGTCGTTAACGAATTTGTATCTTTGTGCTGCTACGCTGAAATGAAGAAATATTTGATTAAAGTTTGTGGAGTGTATTTGCCAAGTCAGAAAATATTTTTAAATTTAAACGTGTAAAGTGACTTGGGAAAGAGAATAGAGAGAGGGACAGACAGACATGTACTTGCTCTGGATAAATTATACCCAGTAGAACTTACCTGGACGGTGGGAGACTTGGCTAAACTATGATCTCACAACTATTTACACGAACTTGGTTCATTTTTTAAGAAAGAAATAAAAAAAGAAAAAAAGTAAGAATAAATGATTAGAAATTAACTAAAAACTTCCTTGGTAATAGAATTTTCTTCCAGACATTCAGGTTTCGTTTAATAGATATTTTATAGTTCTAAAACCAATAATGATTATTATCAATTACATTTTTAACTTACCGAATAAATATCTAAAAAGTCTATAATGATAAACACGCAAACTGAATCGCCTAAATATAAAACTATTAATTAAAATTTTCTCTTGAATAACTGTTTTCAAATTGGTACTACCGATTTACCTAATTAAAATAAAATTTAATTATTTTCTCATGGTAGGTATAGTTGGTGGGTTGGACGGGGTCTCCAAACACTGATTTGATTTGATAATATGTAGTATGTATATAAAAGAAAGTTTTTTTTTTAAGTTGAGTTCACAAACTCGACCGTATTTGACAAATTTGTCAAAATATACATTTACAGTTCATTTACTTAATAAAATAAAATAATTCTCTAAAAGTTCATTTCAAGTAAATTCACATCCTAATATAAAGCATAATATAGTTATTTCAATTTTTTTAGACGTTAAGTTAAATTTCTCATCTTCATAAATATCAAATTTAAAATTATTTCATTGACATTAATATTCAATTAAGCATTTACATCCCCAACTGTATTTCATCAATCAAACCATCAATTAAAGGACTTTACATTGTTCTATCATATATGAATGACACACCTCTTAGTAACTTTGTATACTTAAATTTTTTCACAATGGAAAATTATTTCAATAGTTTAACAAAGAAAAAAATAATATATTTTTAAACAATAATTTTCTTAGAATAATACCTTTTATTATTCCAAGAAAATTACTTGTTTAACAATTTAACAATATTTAAAAAAAAGTCAATAAATTGTAAATTATTTTTTAATGTTCTACCATTAAATAAATCATTGTTATTTGATGTTGAGTAACAAATTATATTATTAAAATGAGTGTTCACTCGTAAATATATATTTTCATTAAATGAAAATCTATTCAGACATCCAGATGAAATATAATCCATTATTTATTGTTTTTGAAAGATGGCAGAACATATATCAGTGTTTTATTTCATTTTTTATCCTCATTTAGAAACAATTAAAAACTGAATTTCAGCATTTTGCGTCACTTTATTCAAAGAAGAGGAGGGCTTAACCAGTAGTGAAAACAAGGAAGCCATGAGATATAATTTGACTGTACATCTACACCAAACTTCATTAAAATCGTTCAAGTAATTTTGGTTCTACGCGTCTGCAAGGACTATACAGAATTCAGTTTTTAGAACAACTTTTTGTAAATAATTAAATAATAGAACAACATAAAGTTTAAATAATCAATATTAAATTTTTAAGCTATCGCAATACTTTTTCTATTTATGTATAATATATAGTAACTATAAATCCACAGATTTGGCTGATTTAAATTCGAATGTTGTATAAATTTTTAAATGTATAAGAGAAGTGAATTTAATAAATGGATTATCTTATATAGTAACATTAGGAGAAATAAAAATATGCTAAATGAACATAAAAGATAATCTATACAAATAAATATCAAAGTAAAATCTTTCAACAAAGGTTAAAACGTGCAAGATATAGTAGCAAAAGCTCAAATCATTATGTTTCATAGATAAAAGTTAGCAGGTTACAAAAAAATAACATTATCCACACAGGAGAAAGTCTACTAAGGACAGAAAAATACAGAAGGGGGTAAAACGGGGGGTGAAATCAGTCATATAGTTAGAAAACAGTCACTTGACTGCAAAGATATCCTTTACAATAAGAACAAACCAAGTAAAACCACAGAAGGACTTACCTCAACAACTTTCCATTCCTCTCATGCAAAAAACATTTTATGTCTACTGTTTCTCGAGTTCTATAACCAGCGACACGACTAGTCTGTATACAGGTATACTATAGTGACAACAACGACACGAATATTGTGTGAAACCAGTGAAAATAGAACGTTAAGAAGAGAACTCCTATACTCTTTGAAAATTTAAATTTACGAGTCTTGAAGACACAACAAGTTGCTTGTTTATGTAGAGCAAAGCTTTCCCAAGGTTAATGCTATACATTTACAGTGAAGACGGTGTTTTTAATTTAAAAAAAAAAAAACTGTTTAAAGGTAGAAACGGAACAAGAGGAACTAGAACGACCTTTAGAAGGTTAGAGCACAAAAAGAAGGTATGTAAATGTTTGTTTTTTTTAAAGTTTTCACAAAACCTAATAAATTATAAAATAAATCTCGTAGTTTAATTCAAAACAATAATGAAAAATAATTTGTTAAATGATGTTCTCTAATTATTCATGATTGATGAGTAATAAGAGGAATAAAAAGTTAAAACGAATTATCAGCATCGCATGTTATCTATACGTCTATTTTAATGGTTTTAAATGTGCTAAAGGGAATTTAATACGAATATGCTAATTAGTGTAGCACATAGCTTCCTCGCGCATATTCTGCTTTTTCAAGCCAATATTGACTAATTTATTTAATTGTTCCCCACTTTAAAATAATAATAATAATAATCTGTCAAAATTGTTTTGTTATATTACACTAATATTAAAGTATCGAATTAGTAATATTTAAGGTACGAGGACGTTGAAATTAATCGGGGGCAAATCATTCCAACATCATACAAATCGGATGAGTATTTTTTTGAAGATGTAGCTGTAAATAGAAGTGTGTTCGCATTCAAGTGGAAGAGAAACAAATGCCCATTTTATTATAGGTCATAATTAGCCCATTTTTGATCCCATATAAGTTTGAACCTTCCGCGGGCACAGAAGGTTCAAACTTATATGGGATCAACAATGGGCTAATTATGACGTAATATCCGAATTTCATTAAAACCGGACGAATAGTTTTTACCTCAGTCGAATGCAAAAGAATCGAAACTGTAAAGGCAGCGCCAAAGGTTAATACATATATACAAACACAGCAAAAATAAAAAATAAATGTATGCTTAGGCGCATGTTGAAGAGAAACAAATAGGTGCAGACGGTATAAACTTATATGGGACCAAAAATGGGCTAATTATGACCTACCATCCAAATTACATGGAAATCAGACATGTCTATATGTATATAGTTTTTAACATAATATGTTCTCTTTGAAAAAATTGAGCTGCAGACAGAACCGAAATCTAAAATGTTCCCTGATGGCTAAAATTATTGTCTGTCTAGGAATTTTTGAAATCGGAAACATAAAAAAATGTTAGTTCTTCAGAACGTAACTACCATTACCTTTGTTAAGCTCGAAGGCAAAATATTTAAATTAAAGAGCTACAGAATTTAATTAAAGGATAATTAATCATGCGTATAAAACAATAAGGATAATTGTTCAAAGAAGATTGAGGATTTGTCTTTTAGTCGCAGGGGGTATCAAAGAAACCAAAGAAGGTAAAAACCTTGAGAAGGTCCCGTTGGTAGGTGCATTGTTCGCTAATAGATTTTTTTTCTTCTTTTACTCGGCTTTAACTATTCAACAAAGTAGTTGTTTATAATCTATTTAGACTAATAGGTTATCTTGGGGTCAGGGCAGGCTGGCGAAACCTCAAGAAAAGATTTTAAAAAGAAACCCTCAGGCTTAGCGTTACACTGACTAAATACATTCTAAAAAAAATAGCATTCTAAAGTAGCTAAATAAAGCGAAAAAGATTAAAAAAAGGTAACCTGAAGTGCAAAGAATACAAAAGATGTTAATGGAGATTATATTTTTTACCATACTAAAAATTATTCAAGCGAAAAGATGACAACTGTTAACATATATCACTCTCAATGTTAAATCAACAAATGAATTTAAAAAGTCGGACACGGAGCATCTGGGAACATTTTCTCAGCAACCATTTTCTCAGCAAACATACAAACGTGAATGGCTAACAGAAAGATAGCTGATAAAATAAAAAATATGAAATATTTCAAAATGTAAAATAATTATTTCCTATATCAAAATAACAAGTAGCGTATAATTAACAAGTACCAAATGAAGGAACCCATTTGGAAAATTTGATATTTGTTAATTATGCGCTTTCCCGTAGAAAATCACCACTAGCAAACCACGTCTAACCACTTCGAACCAACCCTAACCACCTTCCCTATGAAATGAAAGGTAGCAAGAAGTGGTTAGAGGTGGTTAGCTAGTGGTGATTTTCAACTGGAGGGAGCTTAATTTAACAAGTACCGAAAATTTAAATTCTTATTAATAATTTAAACTACTTATTTAATTTATATTGATCGGGCTAGTTACATTATGCTGGACAGTTTCTATCGTAACTTCATTTGTTGATATTGAAGAAATAATTCTGAAATTATTTAGCGTTCAATTTTCAAGTTTATATTTTCAAAAGTCGTCTAAGCTAAATTCAGTGGAAATTTCGTTTCATGGAGAGGTTTAATTGTTGCATATTATAACGACATCAAAAAATGTTCCGAATTTTTATAATCGTTAGTGTCAGTAAATGAGTTAATGACACCACAAATTTATGATTTTCCGAGAAGCAAAACAAAATTTAAGGACTGATCTTTGTAACAAGTTTCAATTCTTTTGCTTCAAAAATATAACCACAAGCGAGACAGATAAAACGGCACACAACCACTCAGACAGAAATACAGACATCAAAACACTAAAATGAAGTTGAACTTCATTCTCTCATGTAGACTCGATGAGTGTGTTGAGTGCTACGAGAGACTTCGACTCTGCTGGTGATGGCGTTTAGCCGAAACCGGTCCAGTGATCTCCAGATCAAGCAAGTATCGACGGTAGGGATATCCTCATTCGATAACTTACGAACTTGCGGTAGCAACTTGCAATTTGA
>KZ651049.1:982375-1010712 GCA_001010745.2 Gerris buenoi | reverse complement strand
CTGTTTATACAGCGGTTTCTACGATTTGGTTGCAGGTTTATATTTGTTTATTAAATAAATTATAGGTACGCTAACATATGGCGCTTGTTGAAGGCTTTGTTTCTCCAACAAATATTTAAATTTCTTAACTTTATTAAATATTTACTGGAACACAGCCTCGCCGTTCCAACTTTTTGATTATTTTTATCGCGGTATATTCTTAATTTGTTTTTTTCTTTGCGAGGAAGCTATGTGCCACATTAATTGGCAGAGTATTTTTAAATAATATACAATTTTTCCCGTTTTTATATTTTGAAAATCGGGATTTGTCTTATATTCGAAGTGTGAATCTTAATATCGATGGATGCCAGTGCAACATATCAAACAACCATTTTTCTAGGAACTTTTCGTTCAAGATTACTCTTTTAAGAGTGAGATCTTGTTTTTTTACTTTTATGATCGCTTTTCAGAATTTTGCCGGGATATCATTGGCCCCCCAATGAATATTTTACCGATTTTCAGGAATATAGTGAGATTTTGGGTGTAAGAGGTAGAATTAATTATAATTGTACTAATTAATTTCTAATTTGCTCAAAAATTCAAAATTTTATTTTCAAAATCTAACATTGGCATCATGTTGGCATCTGTCTTACATCTAAATAAAGATTCAAATACACCTTAAATCTAAATAAAGATTTAATACCCCAAAATTATCCATGCTGGTAGACTGCCTAAATTTGACTTCTGAACAAGTTGATAAAAAAGAGAAAGGTAGGGTTTCCCAATGAAACAAGGGTTCATCTAATATTCCATGCAAATGTTTTTCAGAAAGCTATGTTTTCTCATGTAAATTAATTTTTGTCCACATATAATAAACAAAAATATTTCATATTACTTAAACGATAACAACTATTTTATCCGGCATGAAATAGCTTAGGACCGGAGGAAACAAACTATAATGAAGTAAATAGAAAACATTAGAGGAAAAAAGGGACTAATAACAGTCATTAATGGAAAGAGAAAGATCCAAAAATCATTTGGACGTGGGTTAAAAAAATTTCGTAACCATCTGAGTGTGCTAAGCTATCTCTCTTCAAATATCAGAAATCAGAGCGGAATTTCTTAACTGGTCTCGTTTTAACTCAAGTAGTAGGTTTGTTGTTTTTTTATTTTGTACAACAGTCATGAGTGTATAATAGCTGAGGGCTGAAGTAGTCAGTTTATAAGTACGAGGATGTCAGGGACAACCAGATTTTTTTTCCTCCCTACGTCCACAAATTGTTTTTGAAACGTTCGTCAAAAAACACACGCGATTAAAATACATCTTAAACGTTTAAAAATACTCTTTTTAAACATTTACTGAGTTTAAGTATGTATTTTTATTTACAATGAACTATTAAGAGTATGCGTTTGACCAGTTATTTTATTAGTTTACATGCATTTTGAAAAAAAAGTTTGAATTTTTAGATTCATAGCAGGCAAGCAAATGCAGAAGAATTTATAAACGAGCCAAGTATAAATCAATAAAATTTAAAAAGGGAAAGTCCTTCTTCATCCAATTTCAATGGTTTGTAGAGGTATGTATAGACTATAAAAAAAGTCATAAGGTCATAAGAAGGTATTTTTACAAGATCATAATGAATTAAAGTTTGTTTGGCTCACAAGTAACAGTTATGAGTTAACTAACAGTGTAATCTACTTATTTCAGCATGGAACTGTCCTTCTATAACATATAAAAATTAAATATTTTCCTTGGATGGTGTAAAGTATATATTAAGGCACAATATTAAGTAAAACTAATTATGTTAAGAGTTGATTAGCTTGAACTAGTATACGACATAAAACACATCATAAAAAAGTAGCAAATCCAAGGTACAATCATCCTAAACACCTAAAAATTAAAAGAAAAATAATTAATAATTATAGCATTTAAAAAAAAAAAAAAAATACACTACCAATTAGTGTGGCACATAGCTTCCTCGCATGCTATCATGTAGTTTATTGTTATATTAGCATTAACGATTTATTACTTTATTGTTTATTGTGTAAGTAAGAATAATTAACAGTTTTTAGCGATCTTTAACACTTTATAGGTCTGGTACTTGACTTAACTTATATAATTCTCATTGATTAGGGGGAGGGTCAGGAAACCTAGGGATGGGTTGCCAAAATATTAGTAGGCTTAAGCTATTTTGTTTTTTAATTATCAAGTATTATAAACTATCAAGCCCCTATGAATTATTTGGGTGAAAAAGTTAAATAAAGCTTAAATATAACATAATGTATCAATGTGTAATGGTCTAGACAAGAAGAGCTAAAATGTATTATTAAGTTATCCATTTAAACAATAACCTACTCAACCAAATCCGAAAAACTAAAGAAAACAGTTATTTTCAATTTATCCTAAGAAAAAATAAACATAACAATATACACTCCATAACAATTATTAATCTACTATTAAAGAGCTTTTCAACGATGTACATCATTATTTAAAATATTAATTTTGACAATTGTACCCCTGTACCCTTGGGTTCAATAATTATATTGAAATAAACAAACAATCCAATAAGGCATAAAATAACCTAATAAAGAAAAATAAACCACTTACAAAATTATGAAAAATTTATTTAACCTCTTTTACCTGCAAAAAACCAACAAATCGGTACGAAAGTACGGGTACAAATTTTTATAAAAATAAACAAATAAAACCGCTTTAATGTACAAATCAAGGCCTTTCAAATGATATACGACACAATACTGAAATCGAAAAAAAGTGGTCACGTGACCACGGCACTCGGGAAAAAGTTTACTCTCAATTTCTCAGGTAATAGGACGAATTAAAAACATACCAAACACTTAATTTAAAGGGCATTAGTGACAGATTAAAGCCCAAAAATCAGAATTAAAATCGGTCAACAATTGCCAAAGATATGAGAGCTTAAAGGCAAAAATTGAAAAAATTAAAACCAAAATTGCCCCATTTAGGGTACAACCGATAGAGATACGACAAAATGTCCTATTACCAAAATTGTAGATCATTAAAAATCAGACCCGGTTTGTGCAACCAGTTTTTCAATTAGACAAAGCGTTAATTTTTAAAAAATTTCAACACAGCTACGACCGTTTTTCTTATTTTAAGGGGTGTCGCTGTAGGTTTTACTAAAAAATTGTATTTGAAAAAAATGTTCGTCTCATTGAATAGATATGGTTTGATTTTTTTCCCGACCGAAAATTCCAATTTTAAATTTGAAGTTCACGTTTACGCGAGCGTTGCGCGTGAACGCTTGAACGGATAACGTTGTCCAACGAACTCGTCCTGAGCATTAGCAAAATGAACATGTATACCAAATTTCATCAAAATCGGTCAAGAATTACTCAAGTTATCGTCGCACGTTTCATGATTCACGGACACACAGACCGACAGACAGACAGACAGACAGACAGACAGACAGACACGGAACCAAAAATGTTCCCTGATGTCTGAAACGGATTTCCGTCTTGGAATTTTTAAAATCGGAGGCATAAAACTTTTGTGTTCTCAAAAGTGAACACAATGCTTCCGTTACCTTCGGTAAGCTCGGAAGCAAAAACACCTGAACGAATTATACGTCTAAAGAAGCAATAGACCATCCTGCAGAACATAAAGGTAATATTCTCATTAATATAAGACACAAAAAAGTCAAAAAACCTTCGAGGCTTTACTTATCGATCGATAAGTAGTACTTTCATTAGTGTTTTATGATAAAATTGAAGATAATGATGCTCATTTACTTTTCTGTTACTTTAAGAATAGTAAGAGTTATTCCTAATAGCAGTCCTTATATTGTGTTATTTGCCACTTACTCAAAGTAAAACTTGGCGATGGAAGCATAAAACACTCTGCTATTATGAAATCTTGATTTAAAATTCTTCTTTATAAGGTAGTAGTGAGAACTTTAAAAAAATGCGATCAAGCGACCCCTCATCCAATAGAACCTTGGAAGTTTCTAAAATAATACTTTATCATGGTAACTATTAATTATTATATCATTAAGTTGATTTATAGATATGTTTATGCCTGGAAATGATAAAGAATTTATTTAGGAGAATTCTAAAATTTAAAAAAAAAAAGAATTATAGATCAAGCTCAGTTTCGAAGTTACATATCGGAAGTTGTAACATCCTCAAAGGAAGTGAAAGTTGAGCACACTTTTAGGAGCACCAGCTATGCTTTCTCCAAACAGAAAACACCCATATAGGTGTAAGCGAGGAACGCATCACGGTACCAAGAGAACTTGGTACACAAAGTCCCAAAGAGAGACTTGAACCGTGTCCCATATGACCTTGTCTACTAACAAGCATCAAACCAAACCAAATTGAATTTTTCGGGACAACCTCTCCAATATCTACATATTATCATATAGACCTACAGCAATCACGATAAAGAACGACTCAGATATTTTCGTGTTACGATATTTTTTTTTTTTTTTTTTTTTTTTTTTTTTTAAGGATACTTGGGACCTGAAACTTGATTAATGGGAATGGAAAGTACAAGACAGGAAAAAAAGAAGGAACAAGGTCGATGGAAAAGTGAAAAGACCGAATCAAATAATATTTCTATACAACCAAGAGTCGTAACTTATGACAAATGTTTCCTCTATAGAACGCATATAACACTACATACTTTTTACTTTACAATTAATAATAGATAAAAATTTCATAAAAGAATGAAGAATGTATAAAATTGTGCTTTATACCAACTTTGCATTCTAGAGTAATAATATTTCTATACAACCATGAGCAGTAACTTATGACAAATGTTTCCTCTATAGAACTCATATAACACTACTTTTTTTACTTTACAATTAATAATAAAAATTTCATAAAAGAATGAAGAATGTATAAAATTATATTTTATACCAAAGTTGCATTTTAGAGTCAAAGGTCAAACAATCGAATAAACAAATAATATTATTAATTAAATTAATAATAATATTAAAAGTTAATATTAAATTTTATGAAAAAAATCAGATTGTTTTCCATGTTTATTAATAATTTACTTCATTAGTTTATAGTCCATGAGGTAGCGCGCAAAAAATATTTTACTATAATCAAGTTAGAATTTTGTGTATAAACAAATCTTTTGGTGCCTTTTAAGAATGTGAGCCGGCTAAGTTCGTCTGCAGGACATAGCTTGGCAATAGGTATTTGAAAATAACAGACTGGTGGAGAGCGGCCATGTACTGCCCTTTATGGTGAACAATGTGATTTTCATGATCCTGAGTACGAAATTAGTTAGTTACCACAAATCAAGTTGATGGTAGTTTGTCACTAGATGGTGACGACCAAAAGTCACACCACCAATAGGTAACCTCTTTTATTTGGAGTAATTGAACTAACTAAGCTATAAAGTGACAAACTACCATCCACTTGATTTTTGGTTTAATAGCTATTTTCGTACTCAGGATCATGGAAATTACATTGTCTACCATAAAGGGCGGTACATGGTCGCTCTCCACTAGTTTATTTTGTATCGTTGGATTTATCAGACAGTTTCTTTCTCCCCTTTTTCTTTTAGATTCCAATTAGCCCGTAATTACAGGATGGAAATATCAGCCAAATTACTCATAAATTTGATGTGATCATTAGATTAAAAGACATTATGTTAAAGGAACAACATCTGACGGATCTTAACGCCATTAAAATAAAAAAAAGTACATTAACCGGTGGTAGTTATACAACACTAATAACACTAACAAGGTGTTTAAAATCTAGCAATTATCAAGGGAAAGAATGTGGGTCAGTGAGGATGTAAAATCGAAGGTCAAAGGTTAGAAGCAACAAGATTAGAAAATTGCCCTGTCCTCCATCTGACAGGACAAGTGTAGGCGGCTTAAACTGAAAGAACGAAAAATGGGCGTGGGGTGACGCAAGGAAGCAGAGTGCATTCCAAGCTTACATCATCTATCAGTCAAAGAACCTGCAGCCCAGAGCCGATACATGTCAAGAGAGGTGACAGCAACTCCCTTTCATAAGGTCCATATTACTTACAGATTTTTAACTAGTTCAATCAACAAGTGAACGAGATTAAACCGAAGCTGACGATGAAAAGAAGAAGGTCTATTACTGTGAAATTAACAATACACTTGAAAATATAGGATTCAAGCTTCATCAGTCATATGTTGAAACTAGATCAACAAATTTAAAAAAAATAATGCGCAGAAATAGACGGATCACCTTTATTCCGATCTAGGGAAATAATTAAAAAGCATTAACTTTTAAGTTCTATCATAGGACAGATTTTAATAAGATCTATTATAAGACAATTAGGCAGATTTCAAGCAAAGTTATTGTATTAACACGCTAAGAGATATAAAAAGAAATTAGAGTGATCAAAATAACATTTAGTTAAAAGGAAATAATAAGAATCGGATAGGATTTACATTCTCAGAAATTAGAAATAATAGAATCAATGGAGGCTCTTGAAGCGTACGATAGTCACTGACTTAAAGTATACTTACAACTCACACTCACCTTTCACTTAAGCCTTTATTAACGACTATGACTAATGATACATAGGTTGTAAGAATCTGTAACATCAATTGTAATACATTTTAAAGGGTTCGTTACAATTGTATTCCTTAAAAGTATAATATAAATATAATATGATATGTTGGACACGTAGTTTGTCCTGCATTACGAATGGCGATAGAAGCAGAAAGTTATTTCATTTAACTAGTTCTGTCAGTTAGAACTTAGATCTAGACAGAATACATTACCAATATTATAAAGATGTACTTAAAAAGGATCTAAAGGTTATCTTAAAACAAAAGCGGTGGTCACAAAAGAAAAATAATGTAACAATCAGACTGAGTTATCGATCTGATGAAAACGTCAACGAACTTTCATTGTCGATGGTATAATCTTGAAATCGAACAGAAGGCCAAAGTGAAGTTTAAAGGATGCAGCTACCGGGGTTTTTGCATCAGTCGATACTGATCTGAACCTGGAGGGCGCGGGAATCAATTTACAGAGGGGTTGGAAGGAATGTGCGGGAGGAGTATTGAGGTTGCAGTACTGCGAGGGGGGTAAGCGCATAACATGGAGTTGTATAAGTGCCCTGACCTTTAGTGCGAGCGAGTCACGGCCTGGGCAGGTTACTCCAGGTGATGCTCGGAGTCTGGACAACCGCGCAAGAAAACACTTTCTCTGACCACGACCCCACCGCACCTTCTTCCGCACCGGAACAATGAACCCTGTGGTCATGGTGTTCCGCCGTCTCGCGCCGAATCAGACGTGAACAAGGCGAGAAACAGCCACCTTTACCGATCCCTCTAGACGGGATGAGCTATGCTCTTCGAACCTTCAAAATTTCACCGTTTAACGTCTAGGGCAGCTTGGATTTGCAATTTTATAGCTCTAAATTATATATGTACTAAGATCCATTACGAGAGATCGTGCTTTATCTAAACCTTATTTGATACCTAAGAGGTTGTTAAAAATGATGCATCTTTGCAAATACCTTATACTTATTTATTTTTTTAGGGTATCGTCGTACCAAAGCCGTACAAATGAAATTAGTTTTCTCTTAAGTCTGTCTGTCGAAATTCTCACTTGTTTGGCAAAAATGCCTATATTTGACCTAGAGACTTGAAATCTGAGACGATTCTAAACAAATTTAAGAGCTTATCTGCATAGACATCACTTTCACAAACCTTATGTCAGACTTACATTTATGGATGGATCACTCAAATTTATGAAAAGGTAAAGGAATAAGCACCAGAAAGAGAAATACAATCAGTTTTGACAGGAAAATATGCTCACTAAGCTCCATAATTGCATAAGATGTGAAGAATAACTTATTTCCCCCTCCTATAAAAACTTAATAGTGTCGGGACTAATAAAAAAACAAAAACAAGAAAATCTTAAATTAAATTAAGTATTTTAGGCCATTTTAGTGTAAAAAACAAAAACTTCCACTTCTTCATCTCAACGGCTATATTTAGAAAAGAAAATAAATTTAAATTAAATTTACTGTGTTAGGAATATCTTTACACCGGGTACTAAAAAAAAATCCTAAGCAATATTAAATAACAGAATCTGCAATATAAGTGGCCTACAGTAATGTCGTTTTTCTAGTTCTGGTTATTTATTTTCTATTGTTGACAAGCCTGTGTGGACCTTGAGAGAAAATGTTGTCTAAAATTATTCATGAATCTATGAGCTAAAATTATTCTGAGCTAAATTATTAATGAGCTAAAATTATTCATGAAATTAAGGAGTTTTTTTTTTCAAACACCCTCTATATTCATCTAATAATGAAATCAATGAAACAAAATAAGTTAATACTTACAAATAAAAAAATAATAAAAAATAAATAAATAAAATAAATGCTGAACACAGTAGTAAGAATATCTCAATTACAAATACTAATGCTTTAAATCAATTTAAGAAATAAATTTTAAAATAAAAATAAATTAAAATCTGACTTACTTAGATCTCTAGAATGAAAAATAAAAATATTTTTGTTAAACCAAAAGGTAAGTTTAAGGAAGGGCTTAGCTCCGAAGAAGAATAATAATTACCGTGTTTTCAAACCATCCCAGAATAACGTCTTCTGAATTCTTAATTATTTACACTTTTAAAAAAGGCCTCCCATACTTCTTCAAAAGAAAAAAAGAAAAAACGTAATATCCATGTAAGAAGAGTCCATAAAAAGGACTTTAGGATATACATATCCACTCTCTTTATGATTAATACTTTTTGAAAACCTTCACGAGTTTATTTATTTATTTTTTGGAAGGCATAGTAAAAAAAAAAACCTGTACCAAAAAAGGATTTATGATTCACACGTAGAGTAATCCTAACAAAGACTAATAGATTAACAATAAATATAAAAAATATACATACATATTTTTTTTTAATGGATTTTTTTACGTAACGCAATGGATACAACCGATAATAAGGTTTACTTTTTCAAAAGAAATAATGGATTTTGCTCTTTCCCTTTACTTTAGATGAGGTAAAAAAAAGAAAGAAAAGTAGGATAATATAATATTTAATTTGACAGGAGGTCCCCACTTTATCACTTAAAGGTAGGAAAGGCTTTTATGTAATTGATTAATTTTTTTTTAAAAAAGGATACCTTTTAAAAGTAAATAAAAGGAAGGAGCTTACACTTACCTAATTCATATTACATAAAATAATTCATTTTTATACTAAAAAGCCATCTCAAAATGTACTTTGAATTTAATTTGTTTAGAAAGGTTTAATTATTATTTATATAAGAAGTAAAACTATAAAAGCAAAATTAATAAATAATTAACTATCTTTATATTGTGTTTACTATCTTTATTGATGTTATGTGATTTTTACTACGTTTTTATTAGCTTGCTTTCTTGTTTGTTTGTTTGTCCAGTACAAATCTTGCAATCGATGTTTAACTATCTTCCCGAGTAGCTAGACATTTGAAACTTAATAGCTCTATTAAGTTCTTATTATTAAGGCTTATTAAGTCTCTAGCGAACTAGAATAGCTCAGAACACGATGACAATGCATTATTTTAATACTTTTAGCCATTTTTCAGCAGAATTTAAGTCGTTTTCAGCAAATTTTGCTGTTTAGGATGTTAGTTCGGAAAAAAATCCGCAAGTTATTTTATTTGTTTTACATAGCCTATATTTACAATCTTCATTTTGACGGGTTTCAAACTTATGATTTACGACAGAATACTAAAAACGTAGTATATAAAAAGTTCTTTTTATCTTGTAATTATTACTATCCTGAGTTCAAAATGAGTTAGTAAACCGAAAATTAAGTTGATAAGTTAGTCATTCAAATATTACTCCAAATCTAATTAGTGACCTATCAAGTGACATACTAACATTAACTTAATTTTCGGCTTACTAACTAATTTTATACTCAGGATCATGAAAATCCCATTGTCCACCATAATTAGCGGGACACGGCCAAGATATGCCACTCTCCATAATTTTTTTTTTTTTTTAAATTCCTATTGCCAAGCTATGTCCCGCAGACGAATTTAGCCGACAACATATTCTTAAAAGGCACTAAAAGATTAACTTGCATACTAAATTCTAGCTTGATTTTAGTAAGAAATTTTTTGCACGCTATCTCTTGGACTATTATATTAGTTTTAACAAAATTTATAAAAAAAATAAATTGTATGGATGGAGATAAAAAATGCTTAGTAACTAAATAAGGACTTTAAACCTATTAAAATATTTAACGGTGAAGATCAATTTGCTACATGCAATTTTTTTAAATTAGTCGGTATGTACTATAAATGTTAGAAAGTTGAAAACAACATCGAAAATTGCAACGAATTGAACGAAAAATATAACCTTTTTAATAAACAAGCGAGGATAAAAAATAACAAGTACAACGATGACATGATCTTCCGTATTCTACTTGAATAGTCTACACTTAAGAAATTTCGACTAAAAAAGGTAGAAAGTTTTTCTTTTTAAAAAAAAGAACAGAGAGGATAAACACCACAGAGCAGAAGGCTACTGCAATTTGTTTTACATATTTATTTCAGTCTGGAAATACAAAATAAAACAGAGAAATAAAAGATAAGTTAAGAAATCTTGTAAAGGATCATGTAAAAAAAGGATAATAAAACTTTTATTGAAGAAAAAAAATGAAAAGTTCTTAAGTTTTATGACTTAAGGGAAAAGAGTTAAAAGAATAGGTGAATTGCTATGAATTGTAAACAGACACTTTCACAACAATAAAAATTCTAATTATGAGAGAAAACAAACATTGAAATTTGCATTACATCAAGGAAACGAAACCTTTACATTTATAGACAAATAATAACAAACCATAATCTTTCCTGCATCTAAAAGAACGGCAAAACACAAAATTTGCGAAATACTATTAATCAAAAGTGGTGGAATCAATGTTTGCATGGAAAAATACATCAAACAAACTCGATGAAATCTTTCTCATATAAATACGTAGTAATAATACATTTAAATTTAATTACATCTAATTTATTATTAAACATAATATTATTAAATGTTATTATATTTCTTTAAATTATATAAGTAATTAAAAAAAAAAAAATTAAAAAATATACACCCTTGTGATTCAATCAATGAAGTTTAAGATGGCTAGAAGGTGTAATAACGAATAAAAACTCAATTTTTTCGAGATGACCTTAACAGGTTCGACCCTGTTAAGGTCATCTTCAGTCCTTTTTATTTCTGTAACATATAATTTATTTTCACACATGAATCCTACTTATTCCACTTTATTTACAATTACTAAAATAACTTTACATTATTTGATCATTTTTTGAAAGATTAAATTTCTCAAACTCTACATAATAACAGTCGACGTGACAAATGAGATTTGTAAGTATGTTTTTAGAATTTATTATTATGTAGAGTAGAGAAATTTAATATTTCACAAAATGATCAAATAATGTAAAGTTATTTTAGTAATTGTAGATAAAGTGGAATACGTAGGATTCATGTGTGAAAATAAATTATATGTTACAGGAATAAAAAGGTGAAGATGACCTTAACAGGGTCGAAACGTTTCCTATGAAAAATTGAGTTTTTATTCGTTATTACATCTTCTAGCCATATAAAACTTTATTGACATAATATTATTGCCACAGCTTAAGCTGAATTGACCAATTATATTAATACTAAATGTATTACTCATTTGTAAATAATACAAATCATTTAATAAATAGATATATTATAATTATTAATAAAATGTACAACAGATGGTTGCTAATATTTTGATTTTTTAAGGACTTTTTATCTTTATCAATATCTCGGAAACTAGATTTTTTCAAGGAAAACAACTTGTATATGTAGAATGTTAGATTATTTATTATTTGAATTGACTAGCATATAATTTTAATTAATATCGTCGACGAAGTTTTTAGGAACACTTCTTGTAATAAATTAGAGTTTTAAGGGGACAGCACACCTTAATCTAGACAAAATTAGACAAAATAACACAAGAGTGAAAATTAGAAAAGAACAAATATTTTTCTTATAATATTATTTAATTAGAAATTCAATTTTTAAGTTTTTGGTAGTTTTCATACTACGGAAAGTTTAAATTAATATAAATTAAATTATAATCATTATTANATTTCTTTTTTTATACAATATACTGCTAATTTTCCAGACCTGTAAAAACATGTTTATATTAATTAATATTTTTGAATAATCAATTCGAAAAATTAGTTGGCAAGAGCATCTGCACTGGAAATGCGGAAGGCCCGCGGTTCAAATCCCGGCGCTGGAGTCTATTTTTCTCTGTCAGTCTCCCAGTGTTAATAATGATTATAATTTGAATTAAATTATTTATTTAGGTAACTTTCATTTAAAAGTTTATTTTACTTGTGCAGCCAACAAAAAGAAAATATCGAATTGATCATACACATCAAGAGGAATAAAATAAAGAAGGAAACCCGGATATGCAATGTACATCGTATAAAGTTATTACCTCATTTGTTTTCTAGAAGGATAAAACAATTTTAATGTTAATCAACCGACGTCACTTGTACACATCTTGAGTTTACGAGAGAATTCAAATGAATCAAGATATGAAGTATTTTATAATTAAACTTAAGTATTATTGCGAAATTAGTCATTAATTGTAATGTATAAAATCAATATAAATCATTCTGCGTCTTAATTCTATACGTATAAAAAGAAGAAACTTGATCTGTTTATTGTAAAAACAACAATAATAAATTTCTAAATTAAACGTGTTGTCTTTTTGTTAAAAACGTAGGTACGCATTGAGTTTGTTTAGCGATACGTGCGAGTCAATTTAATAAAATTGCCATGAATAAAACCCAGTTAGGGTGCCAAATGTGTGCGTTTAGTAAATACAAATAGTCCGAAGGCAACTAAAGAAATCTAACAAGTTAGTTTACCAGTATAATCAACCCAACCGGTTAAGATGGCAGCCATTTAAAAGTTTGTCTTAACTTTACCATATAAAGAGAAAGTATTGCGATCGCGCGATAATTAAATCTAAATAAAGTGTGTGCCTAAATAAAAGAGATCCCAAAGTCTAAATAAAATGTGTGAAGTCTCACATAGAAAGGGTTTCGTTGGTATTGTGATCATGAATTTAATTAGAATTATGAGGGGGGGGGGAGACACGTAAAATTTTGATGCTTATTGACAAAATGTTGGGTAGTTATATCTTTGTAATCTACTCTTTAATAACTTTCACTTAACCCCACTTAAAATTAAAAAAAAAAATGTTTGTTTTCGTATGACATGAATTATATCCACCATATTGGATTCCCAGCTAATCAGAACAAATTGCTATTCTTATTTTCTATGGCCATACAAACTGCACATTTTTTATATTTTATTTTTAGTAACAGCAGAAACATAGTTTTTTTGGGGGGAGGGAATGCAAAATTTTTACAAAATAGCGTTACAAATTAAACACTATCCACAAGTGTTTAAATATTTTTTTAATCTATTCTTCTTCAATACATTTCATTTAATACCCTACTCAAATTTTTCATGGGACCTCAGTTATCAGCCACTTTTGGATTTTAACAGCTAATAGTTTTGAGTTCATTATATTTTTCCTGTTTATGTGTCAAAACGTTCTTTAACATTGCACAGCTTCTTGTTTTCATCTCTTTCGAATCGTAAGTTTCGATTCCAAAGATATTGGAACCATACAGTTTGACTGACAGACACAACAACGGAACTAGATTGGTTTCTTTTTTTGGTTTTACCAATAAAACCCTAAAACTTAAAAAAAAAGTGTGTCTGTCGTCTGTGCAGATGCGTGGAGCCTAAACTACTGGGCCAATTTTGACCAATTTTAGTCGAAATATTGCAAAGGGATCTTTTTATTACCTAATAGACCCAACATCTCCAAAAGTAGTTTATTTATAATCGAAAGTTGAATCGTCAGGACCAGATTAAGAAATGAGCTCATAGAATTAAATATAATACAAGCAAATGAGGTTTTAAAATTAAATGATTACGTATCGCGGGAGATCAGTAAGGTCTGACTTTTTCCTCTACCGTTATTATTGTTATTACTAAAGCTTTATGGAATTTCCGGAGGTGATAAAAACGCATATAAAGTATTCCGGTTTGGGAATATCAACTGATCCGGTCATCTTACAACACACACAAATGTTCATCCAACAGAACGCATACAAAAGCCAAAAAAGATACATATCTCAGACTTACAATTAACTTTCCAACGTTGTTATAAAATAAATGAATACAAATACGTATATCAACGACATAAATGTTGTCGATGGTCAACATAAAAAGAAAAAATACACAAATTTAAAATGTTCAAACGATTTAGTTACAAGGAAAGGAAAAGTAATAAAAGATATAAACTATACAACTTTCTCATGGGTGCATTAAAAATACCCTCTGTCCAGCAAATCTAGGGCAGGGATATATTCTCGCTCTACCCTTCTTCACATGGAACAATGATTACTAAACCAAACAACATAATTAACACATAAATGTATATTTTATAAGTATAGGTCTTATTATTTATTTGTAGTATAGCATATAACCTATATTTAAAAAATAAATCCTAGACTAATCATCTAGATTAGAATTATCTTTCCCCCGGGCAACAATATAATTATTTTTTGAAGTAGTAAAATTTTATCTTTTTAACGTGTGTTACCTTTCGCGTCTTAATTTATAGAATAAAAAAAAATAAAAAAGTTTAAGAAACAATTTATTTAGAAGAGCAGCAAACCAATATTCTTTATATTTTTACTAATATATAATATAATATGTAGAAGGGATCGCAACACTTTTCCGTGATATGTGACGTTCTAAAAAAAAATAAATTAAATAAAAAATAAGTCCGAGTAGTAAGTTTTAGGCACTTTTTTTTAGATTTTTACTCTCCTTATAAAAATGACAGAGGGGCGTAACAGTCTAAAGAAGGTATACGGAATGTTCTCCTTTAGACTGTTACTCCCCTTATCAAAACAGAAGTGGGATATTCCTTTGTCCCAAAGTACATTGGACTAAACATTAAACATCCCTTTTTCTTAATATTTATTCAGTCAAAGTCATTTTTATTCTAAAATAACTCAGGAGAGTAATAATCTAAAGAAATACTAAGTTTTGCACCTTAGTGTTTGTTCAAAGGTGGCTTTATAATAAACGGCAAATGCTGCTTTGATTATGACCTAACATCCAAATTGCAATAAAATCAGATGAGTAGTTTTTAAGATATGTTGGTTCGTATAAATTGAACGAAAAACCTACAGACGGACACGGAAACAAAAATGTTCCCTGATGTCTGAAACTGATTTCTGTCTCAAAATATTTGTAATCGGTGACCTGAAATATTTTTGTTGTTCGGATCGACCACACAGCTTCCGATACTTTTCTTAACCTCGGAAGCAAAAATGTAAATATGTACTAAAAAAAAAATAATAATAATGATTTATGAATGGCAAAAGAGTTCTTATTACAATGATCTGTACAAATAAAAAAGTTAATATTTGTAATGAAAAATTATTTGAAGTATAATAGCTTTCTATTATCACTTTTTAAAAATCTATTTGATATAGAGGAATTGAAAGGATAAATAATAAAAAACCTAACATTACCTCATCATTGAATTTTGTAAAAGCTAACAGTTTTCTATTTCTACCTTTCTAATGTTTTTTTATTTTTGTCAAATTAGAGGGGCTACCAAGATTATATGTGCTGGTCATTAAGACATCCTCAAACAACAATAAAAAAACAAGGTCTATTGTGACTTTTATATGAAGGTTTCATCAGTAAAAAGAACAAACAGAGAATGTTACAAGGGACCGTGGCTAATAGAAAGTTTCTCCCTAGGAGGAGACTAAGGCAATACTTCAACATGTCTTCCAGTCTTCCAGTCACAAGATAATGAAGGTATAATGTCCTATTGTGCCGCCAGGAGGGTGCAGCATTTCACTAAAGGGGAGGACCGCACAATCACCTCACACTATGAACCACCTTCAAGCTTATATGTAATTATCCACTGTAGCTGAAGAATGACAAAAATTGCTCAGGATATGAGTCATTGGGCAGAGAGAAGGTAGATTTAAAATAATAATAATCAGAAGAATTTAAACTTTATAATTTAAATATTTTTATTAGTCTTAGTAATATTCGTCAATAAAGAATTGCAAAGGATCTGATGCAATATAAATCATACAACTAGTTATACCTATAATATTGATGTAACAATAATTTTAATGAACTTCAAGTATCAACGAGTCAAGTCAAATGTGACAATTGAAATTCAAAACTTAAAATAAATATAGGCACTTCTTTAGATTGTTACTCCCATTGACCTTATAAAAACAGAAGTATGATATTCCTTTGTCCCAACGTAAATTGGACTAAACATCCCTTTGTCGTACTAGTTATTTAGACAAAGTATTTTATTTAAAAAAAAAACCGAGGAGAGTAACAATCTAAAGAGGTACTATTGTATGTACCTAGTGTTTTATTTCTGTTAATTTAAAAAATTAAAAAAAAAATCTTAATACAATTTCTTAAACACGAAGGGTAGATACGGTAACAATACTACTGAATTTATTAGCATATAAACTTTAACTCTCAAATTCAACTAGTTTTTTTTTATCTTAATGTACTTATAAATTGATTTTGTAGTAATCTTTTACTTTAGCGCTTCCATAAAAGGGGGTACCAAAGTAAAATAGGCAACCTGAGGCAAATTTTAGTTAAGTACCTCCTGTAGTATTAAGACAAAGGGATATTTAGTTTAATGTAGTTTGGGACAAAGGAATATCACACCTCTGAACATATACTTCAGAATTTAGAGCATTGATGGAGGTCATCTTAAGGCTCTACCGCCCTTTGAGGTTAGGGAAAACAGTAAAATTAAAATTATACTCCTTCTAAGCAAGATATAAAAAATCTAACTACAGGCTTTATTCCCAATTTTGATTCTGCAGAATTTGAGCCCTATTTCAACTTCCTATGATAAATAGCGCACAGGCGCCATTTTAATACGAGTTTTATCGTTGTATTGAAATGGCGCCTGCACTATATATCATAGAAAGATGGAATAGGGCTCAATTTGTGCAGAATTAAAATTAGGAATGAAGCCTGTGATTATATTTTTTATATCTTGCTCCGAACCAAAAATATTTCCATTTTACTGTTTTTCCTAACCTCAAAGGGCGGTAGAGCCTTAATGAGTACAAAGCCACTGTCTCTCCGCGTTAAATAATCCTAGTTTATTTATCAAATCAGCTTTCGTTAATAAAGCCATCATCAGTGCCGATTATAGAAGAACTAGTAACATTGTATCATACATTAAGTGGGTGATCATACGATATCGGAGACTAACTTAAGACACCAAGCTACGCAGCCGAAAAAAAAAACAAGTATTGCAATATCTCTTAGTCTAATTTAACTATTAAGGCAGAGTATATCTTTGTGTCTATAATTTGCATACCTATTCTGGTTATGTTAAATTTGCAATGAAATAGGAGGAATCAAACTAAAATAATGTAGATTTGTGGTTATTTCAGTTTCGATTCTTACTGGAGTCAAATTTATTTTTATCAATATTCAATGTGCACAGACTTCTGCTAATTATAACCTACTATTGAAATTTCATTAAAGTCGGACAGATAATTTTTAAAATTGAAATTAAAATCTCCTAGAGTTCCAGTTACTTTTTCGACACAACGATTTTTTTTTAGTACGATAAACTCCAATATTAAGTTATATAACGAATTGATCAGATGCACGGCAGTAAAATAGATTTACAGGTCACGATAGTAAAATGGAATCAGAAAAAAAGCTGGTAGAGAAATACATAATGTATGAGAACAAAAAGTTCTTTTCAAGATCTTTTGGCCATTTAAATATTTAAAAAAAAAAAACAAGAGGTCAAGAGTTACATTCATAACAAACCAAGAGCATTAAGTTGGCGTGAAACCTAACTCAAAAAGCATAATCAAGTACATAACTTCCTTTTATACATTTATTTTTTTATGAATGATATTATTTTACAATAAAGAAAAAATAACTGGTTTCATTCTTAATATAACAAAAGTTACAGAAATGGTCTCCTTTTTACAGTTAGAATTGAATATTATTGAAATATACACATTTCCTCCCAACTATAAGCTGTTGACCTTTTTCAATTTTATGATTACCTATGCTGCTATATATATAAAAATGCGAAGACCGTTTTAAAAAATTTGTTTCCATTTAAAGCGCAGATTATGGTTTTTTTCTGAATTGAATATCATAAAATGTTCAGTAAAGTTTATAGTTTGAAAGAAAAAAATCCAGATTGAGAATAAAATAAACGAGATGCAAGTCTTATTTCACTTAAGGATGTATATACTTAGGTTTATTATCTTTATGCAAATATGGTTGCATAATAAATATTTTAGGTTTGTCTTAGACTAAAACTGTTGACGAAGAGGCAATCATAGTTTTAGAATTACAAGTTTAACAGCGATGGCTATAAAGTATTTGATTATATGGAATATAAGAAGAGTTAAAATAAATTAAGAGTAAGTACATGGAATTCGTGATTAACCTTTCTTTGGTTAATTTAAACAATTTTTTTAAGGAGACAAAGGACATAAAACTCTTAGTGTAAACTTTAATTTTACAGAAAAGATTGATAGGAATTGTGGTTAGAAGTCTGTATTTGTGTATCCATATGTCACTAATTTATTTATTAAATAGTGATAATAAATGTGTAATAATGAACTTGCGTAGATCAATTAGCACTTCGCTCTTTTATTGGGCATACCTGTTTTCAATATCGCTACCAGGAAGAAATTTTGGGGAAAAAATGTTCTTAATCTACCAAAAAAAAAGTTTAAAAATTACAAGTAATACACCAGATTTATAAGCATAACATTTTTGTAGCATACTCACGTCAGCCGTATTTGTTTGAGAATACCGGTAAAAAATGAAATATTGTAATAATAGTAAACGCTCTTTTCCTACTTTTATGTAGGAACGATGTATAACATGACTTAATGACTAAAAACTTTTTTTTATTAGTTCGCCATATTGACAGCGATCTTGACAATATTAAGTGTGAAATTTTATTAGTTAAATCTTCTTTAGCTACATGTCGAGACCTTTATATTGATGTACGACCTTGTCGTAGAAGCTTTATGTTTAAGCGTCTACCATATTGGCCACCATCTTGAAAATATTAAGTGAGATATTTCCAAAAAAAACAACAATAAGTTGTGACAAATTCTCTATGTGTCGAATTTCATTCAAATCGGTCAATTTTTAAGCCAGTTATCTTTAGACAAATACAAATCTCAAAACATTTTTGGGACATTTTTTGAAATCCCAAATTTCTGAAATGATGAACTTACTTCCGCTTGTTCAGTATTATGTTTCAATAAAACTATTACCAACTCGTAAATAAGAAGTGGAAGTATAGAAATTCGGGTTTTAACCACAAACCATCTTCAATTCCGATTTATAGTCTTAAGTAACTTTTAACTATTTTTCTTTGACAAAAAAATCCGAAGATGACCACCGCCCTCTGAAGTTAAAAGGTGGTTTCATTGTTTCCATTATCATTCTCTTTCATTATTTGTCTTTTATTCAAATAAATCAATAAAAGTCAAATTTAATACTAATAACATGGATTTAATAATTGTATTTAGACATTAGTTAATAAAAAATATATGTTCAATAATGAATCAAAATACATTATATTGTTGATATAGTAATTCTGGCTGCTGGTGAAAAAATGAAGTCAGGAAAAGAATAATTATTAACTGTAAGCCTATCGAAAGGCACTCATTACAGTGTGCGTGTCTAGCTAACGCCTTTCTAATTAACTGCATCTGAGGCAATCAATACTGTGATAGTATAGCTGCTTAACACCGCAAAATAAGTATGCTATTATAGAGGCTCGGCATTATTACTTTATTTTATTTTAAAGATTTAGATAAAACATATAGATAAATCTGAACGGTTCAACGTCAATTACAAGTGTAATTTAAACTCGAGACAAAATGAGCAAAACGTGCGTTGTAAAAGTCTATATCCTACTTCCTTATCAAAACCTGAAGAATGTAAGTACATAAAAAAGAGGACAAAATAGCGATTACTGCGGACGCGTATGAAAGGTGTTAGATTACAATTAGGGGGGTAAAAGAACCGAGAGATTACATGCCCGATTCGGAGGCTAAAATGTACAATGTGCAATGTTCAAAGAGACTTAGAAAGGAAATTAAAGGAACGGTCGTTATCCTATTGCGGAGACTTGCAGCACTAACGAGGATGCCCTTGATTCTGCTTGGCTGGAAGACGGGCGACGTCGTGACGATGACGACCCCATGGCATATTTCTTGAGGGCCGTCATCTTCCCAGCCAGGGATGTAACGATTCCGTCAGGTGTCACGCCTCCGCGAGAATAACACCCCCTTCCTTTACCAGAATCATCTTCAAAATGAGAGGACACTAAGTCATCTTTCTGTTCCATCAGCTCTTTCACAGTAAAATGAGGTTGCCCTTCTCCTAATCTCATATGAAAATATCGGAATAATATACAACTATGTTTCACAAACATTACAGAATGGATTGGAAGTTTCTTTGTAGTCCATGAGTATATTATTGAAAAATACACAAGATGTAGGAGGTATAAGATAAATATAAGCTGTCACAAATGATTGATTTTCAAAATTTGTAATATGTTTATGTATTAACTCTCACTCCAACCACCAACCAGACTTACACCCCATTGACCATAAATAAACATCCGAAATGAACATGCATCTGAGAACACAAACACATATATGTCGGACATTTTTCGTGGAATGTTTTTGCTTGCACTATTAGAAGTATCTCTGCAATTGCTATTGCTATGTACCTTACACATATATATTTGAATTTGAATATATCGTCTTTAGTCTTTGGAGTCAAAAAATAAGCCCAAATAGTGGTGACCAAGAGGATATTTTACCCATGCCCTTTACTATGTTGGCTAAAAACAAAGTGAATTCATTGATAAAACTAATAAATTTAAGCGCTGTTATTTAAGGGCTGTAATAGTAGGGGGAGAGAATTAGATCATAAAATGGGAGATAATGGAACGATTACAGTAAAATAGAATATAACTTACTATTTAATAATTCTTCTATAAAATACGAAAACCAAAAATAGAATTTTGGACTATTCAAATATGATAAAACGTGTAGAATAATGATTGGTGAGAACGTGTCTATAAGAGGGTTATATATCGTAACCCGTCAGCAAACAATGCAGTCGAGATAACAAAATTATCTCCATTAAAATCGCAAAAAACTGAAATGACAATTTTTGTGTAAAGATAATGAATTCATATGTCTTTAAAGTGCAATCATTCTTTAAAAATGTCATTGCTAATTAAATTCTTATAACGTTTTATCTATATTATATAGGATCAAAACTGATTATTTACCTCTTAAATTATTCCTTTATTAAGCTTTGAGTCTAATACTTAAATTAGACGAAAGTTGGTTTCTGCATGATTCCGATAGTATTCGCGATCTAGACGGTGGGATTATGATATAGAGGATTCTTGAGTTGGAGTAATTTAAGATAGTTTTCACGATCATAACCCCATTTTGAAGCATAGAAGTTCTGCAGAACAGTGCGGCCTCAGTTAAACGGTAAACCAATTAGTGTATTGATTCATGACTATCTCCCATATCGAATCGGTAGGTCTTACAAGATTTAAGACCCTGGTTTTCGAAAGGGAGCCGATTTCACCCATGCAATTGAGAGAGAGAGAGAGATTACGAAATTACAAAAAACGTTTCCTTTTTAAGAGATATTAAAAAGGCTTCCTACAGTTACAGTCCTATAAGAAGTTCTCAAGGGAGGTACATACTACACTTGAAAGGTAGGTATTACTATTTCCATTAGAAGGAAACAAAGTAAATATTTGTGCATGTAGATGTATACAAAAGAATATTCCGAAGTACTGCCATGTTTTATGAATATGAGTCTTTCGCAAGAAGGGGTTCAGCCGTATAGGGTCATTATTGCGTTAAACTTGTTTGTATTTTCAAAGTTGGTTTTCCACTCTAGAAAAAAACAAAGGGGTGTTTAAAATTTTATGACCGCTTTTAAAGTGACGTCGAGAACAAAAGAGAAGTTTTCAGGACAGACATCGCTTGGAATCCTTCCACCTTGATGGAGTCTTCAGAAGAGTTTACAAGTGCTAATAGCCGGGTTCATCTGCGGACTTATGAAGGTTCGCCGTTGTCTATTTAAGATCTGGATCTGAGAAGAGTGTATAAGGGGTGTGGCCCACAATGGAGAAAAAAAAGAAGAGCGACAATAAGGGCTTCGGTCTATATGAAGACAATGTAATATTACTGTGTGAGGCTCAGTTTATTATGCTAAGACCGTTAGCGAACCTCTTTTATATGAATACATGATTGCAGGCTCTCATTCCACTATGGTACGCACCCCGAGTATTGTGGACAAATTGTGTCGTGCCAATGGAACAGAGCCAAACCCGTGTTAGCCATCTTTAACAAAAAGAAACATAACCATGTATTGGAATATTTTATAATCCTTTCATTTGCAACAGTGTCGAACAAATAAACAACTGAAAAAGAAACCACAAAGTTTTATTCCTATAAATTATTAATTATTGCACATAATATAAGTTTAAACGCGAAAAAAGTCTTTTAATTAATATACACATGGCTTCCGCGCGTAATTAATTAATTATTGCACATAATATAAGTGTAAACGCGAAAAATAGTGTTTTAATTAATATTACACATGGCTTTCTCACCTACTTTAATGACGTTCTGCATTTATGACCCTCTATAATATAATTTTTTCATTTTTTTTCAAATTTTTCCACCCTTTTTAAAAAATCTGTCAAATTTGTTGATAAAAATATTGCACTGTTCAAAACGGCCACGAAGTAAAACCTCGGATGGAAAATGATAAAATTATCACACACATAACCATATATTATAAATAATATATAATATATTAAGGTGAACGGTGGAAGAGGTATCCCGCCGATTATCAACTACCCTTGTATTCACCAACGTGAAAAAAGAAATTGAATTTTACGAATGTAAATCAGCTGCTACAATGATCGCGACGTCCTTTTCATGAGAAGTTACGTTATCAAGAATAAAAACACCTAGTCATTTAAAACAAACAACAATATAAAGGTTTATACTTATAAAGCTTTATCTTTTGACTTTATTAAGTAAAATGAGACAATAGCAATAGCAAAGGTTTTATTATAAAAGAAAAGTCTTTTATCAAATCTCATAAAAGTAGTTTCTCATGTCCCACACATTCGGAAATGGAATAGAGTATTATAGAATAAAAAATAAGGTTCTTGATATAATTTTTAAAGATCTAGGTTCCTATCTTCATCAACTATTGCAGACATCTTGTCAGGGAAAATTCAAGAATCATCAGTTTTAATAGAAGAGACGTGTTGTAGATAGTAGATAGGGAAAAGGAAAAAAAAATATGATACTCTCTCTTAAGGATAAGAGTGGACAAGGCGCTCAGTTATATCCTATCTATACCATTATCAGGAGTTTTTTTTTTATAATATATATATTTTTTATCTTGAGGAGAAACAAGAAAGTTCATTTATCATATAGTAGACAGCGATGGCCCATTTCATTTCTTCTTTATCAAGGATGTCAAGACATTGAGTCAGAATAAAATGGAAAGGAAGATTAAAAACCCTGCGCCCAGAGATACCGGAGTTTCAGTTCAACAAGAAGTAAAAAAACTCGAAAAAATTACTAACGAGTTAATAACTTACAAATTAACCAAAACAAACGCTTTTTTTAAGACAACTTGTCTTGAAATTTTAAAATAAATACAAGATTGTATCTGTTCTTTTTTTTTGTTCATTAACTTGGTTTTTTTTTTTTTAAGATTTAACAAGTTTATATACAAATAAAGATAAGCTGTAACAAGTTCTTTTTTGGGCCAAGTTTAAGAGGAGCAGAAAAAAAGAGAATTAAGAATAAGTGATAACTTAAGTGTTTTATATGAAAATTATTAGAATTGAAAATAGTCTGCTAATTTGAGTGGCTCATAATTCTTTACGAGTTTCTATTAAACAATGGTTACATGAGTAGGAAATAATGTGATCCCAAGATTAGATATCTTTAGATTCCAGATCTTACATTGGGGGCACAAATTAGCTTCATTTAACGCCAATGGATGCAAGAAGGTTGAAACTAATATAGTGCTAAGTGAGTCAATCATGACCTACCATCCAAATTTAGTTTAATTCGGACGATTAGTTTTTAAGATATTGTGGTTCGTAAAATAATCTGAATGACATAGACACGAGACCTAAAATGTTCACTGATGGCTGAAAACTCCATTAAAATCGGACGAATAGTTTTTAAGATATGTTGGTTCCCTAAAATTCAGAGACAGATCAACATTATATTTCCCGACAGACCGATAGACTACAGACGGGCACAGAACCAAAATCTTGGTTTCCGGCACTTCTTTAGATTTTACTGCCCTTGAATAAACAGAGGGGAGTAACAATCTAAAGGAGGTGTACGGAATGTTCTTCTTTAGATTGTTACTACCCCAATAAAATCAAAAGAGTGATGTTCCTTTGTCCCAAAGTGCATTGGAATAAATATACCTTTGCCTTAATAGTTATTTATTCAGTCATTTAAAAATCTAAAAACACATAAGGGAGTATCAATCTAAAGAAGTATCAATTTACTCTGATGTCTAAAACGGATTTCTATTTAGGAATTTTTGAAATCGGAGACATTAAATATCTTCGTTCTTTAGAACGATAACATAGCTCCTACGATAAAAGCTTACTGAGCTTCGGTAAGCTCGGAAGCAAAATTATATTTGACTAACTAAAGCTAATTGGTAACTAAAAAAAAATAAAACTAATTGGTCACTAATAACTAACTAAAAATAATTGGCATATGATTAATTATACAAGAAAAGTTACACATTTATTTATTGAAAATTAAACCATCCCAAATCAGTATAAATTTCTCATTAATCAACACTTGATTTGTACCCATAGTTAAATATTTTTGCTTCGCAAAAATCAAAATAATAAAAAAACTCAAACAACTTTCTTAAACAATCGTCATTGTTTCATTTTCAAAGTAAATAATTCCTATATTTTTTTTTTAAACAATAATTCTAATTTCCATCAAGGACAAAAGGGATATTTCATTTGCTATAGTCAGAACAAGAAAGAAAAAAATAAAATTCAGTCTTGAACCATTGTTTGTTAAAATCTTATGTTCAAAGCAAGATGAAATTGGTTTAATTTATGTCTAAAGAAAGATTAGTTTACCCGGTATCGAACATGACGGGGCTCGTCTCCAAAGCCATTGTTTTAAGAGACTCTGGCTTAGTTTCATTGTATGTATTAAAATAAAGAGCGGGTAAGGGAAGGTCTTAAAAACTATCGTTACATAGAGGTACTGACATCAGATATTTACAAAGGCACTCTTACCAAAGGTTTGAATTCATTAAGAATTAAAAAAAAAGTATGCTTAAGATACTCTTAAAGACATGTTCATTAATATTCATTCATATACGAAACATGTGATGTGATACTAATATTAGAAATATTTTATTACTACAAAAGAACATTTTAAACAGCTAATTATTTCAGATCGATGACTCGAAAGCTTACGTACAGAAAGAGATATTAAGTAAAATTATATTTTAGCAAAAAACTAGCATTCGTATTGAATAAAAAAAAAAAGAATTTATAAAATTAAATATTCCATTCACATTCATAAAGAAATTTTCTGATGTAATATTATTTTTTTTTCGTATGATGGCAAAGTACGTAAAATTAGACAGTGGAGACAGGTCGTTGAAGATTAATCGTGTAATTTTAACGTCGAGTTAAATCGTGAATTGAATTCTGGTTTATGAATAAAATTAAATTACGTAATACATTTTCCAAAAAATAATAGAATCCGGAAATATATTTCAACAACAAATACAAACATATCTGTTAATGTCATTTCTTGATATAAAATTAATAAATTTCAAGAATATAAAAAGTATAGGTAATGCTTTAAAAGTTAAATTTAATTTATTTATTACGATCCTTTAGGCCTGTGATAACAGGTTAATTATATATTTTGAAGTAAAACTAAGTAAATTAATTTTGATAAGTTATTATATCTATTTAAACACCAAAAAATCAAAACAAAAATTTATTTTTATTAGAATAAATGTGGTTGCCTTAACTCAGCAATAAAAAATCATTTCGAGGTGCGTCGTCGAGACAGTATTCAATCATACTGTGCTCACACGTAAAGCCTAAAATAGTTGGCCGATTATTACGAAATTGGCTAGGATGTTCAGAAAAATCATACCCTGAGGCGAAATCGAGGAATTAATATCAGCTCCAAAATTTAGGGGCGATATCCCAAGAAACTCTTAAAAAACGTGAAAATTATTTCTCGAAAAGGTGCCGACGATTTTGATTAAAAAAAAAAGCTAAAATTTAGTCCATTTAACCGTTTTCCTGAGAGCAATCTAGTTCCTGAAACACGGACGGAGAAAGACCGGGTTCGATTCCTCACGGAGGAGAAGTTATTTTTATGATAAATTGTGATAAAATGTTTAATAATAATTCAATGTACCTACGAATACTCGAAAACTAATAAATGGAAAACACTGGGCTAAGTAATTATGAACTTGTATACGAGAAAGTTTGTCTGAGTTGTCTCGTACCAATTATTATTTATTTTTAAACCAATATACAAAAGATAAGACTGGGCATGATACATATATACTAAAGACATAAAATTAATTAAATGAATAATTTCATCGCGTGAAAAAAAAAAAAAAAAAAAAAAATTATAAATCAATTGTTGTCTTTCAGTCGCCAAATAAAAAAGCCTCGCTTCATGTTCTGGCGTTGAAGGCAAAAAAAATAGGAAATAATACATCGAACTTATTAAAACAATCTTATTAAAGTTATAAGTATATTAAAGTTCCCCTCAACACTAAAACTCCACACACAATAATTATACGACTATTTATTTACGAAACTACTCTATAAGAAAAACGAGGTTATAGTTATAATAATCTAAAAGAGAAAATTTACAAATTATAGAGTGTACAATTTAGATAAGCAATTTTTTTAAAGAAATTCATATATAAAACAGCTATATATAGGTTTTCGTGTTTTTAATAAAAACTATCCTTATACTTACAACACGAAAAAAATGATTAAAAACGAAGAAAACAATCAAGAGAAAGTTTTAACTTCTCTACACAGTCATCATTCAATCGAAGAAAAATAAAAATTAATTTTTCCACATCTTACAAATTCGCACTTTCTTCCTTATCATTCTATTATCTTTCCTTTTTTTCGCAAAGTCAATCTATCTGCCTTCAACATCATTTATAATAACGATCAGAAAAGATTAATATGTTTTTACCAAGTTTGTTCCTTTTAATCTTTCGATGTAAAGAGAAGTATCTCTGAAGCTTGATTGGACTTCTAACGTCTTGCAGGTATAATCTTAAAGTTGTAAACTTTCACTCAAAAAAAGTTTTTTATTTTTTTTTCAATTCAACATAGAGACTTTGAACGTGAACCATGTAAAATATATCATTAAAAAAATATATTTTTTTTTTCATTCACTTAATAAAAAGTAAAAAAAATTATAACTTTGAAATAATTATTTTTTAAAAAAATACACAAAAATATTATTTTTTTGAAAAGAGAAAATATTAACTTAGATAATAACGTGTTATTTCAACATTTTGATTATAATTTCTTTAAAATTTAAAGTGGCAAAAGATTTATTATGTATTAAAATAATAAATTGGTAACTATGTTCAGGTGTGCTACCACTACGTGCAATTGGAGCAAAAGATTTAGTTGGTAGGATTCAATTTTACAATTGAAATAAGTAAATTTTATAAATGGCCATTTAATTTTAACAAAAACCATTTATAAAATTTCACGAGTTTAATTAATCCTACACTCTCAAATCGTTTGCTCCAATTGCACGTGGTAAAACACCACAATATAGTTACCAATTTATTTGTTGGGAAATAAATTTACTAATTTATAAGAACTTTTGAATTAAAACAATACCTAGTTTCAATTAGTATATAGAAACCTTAATTATATACTTTAATATTAATAATTTTTCGTTAGGTTGTTCAGTCGAATAGTAGTTTATGTCGAAAGGTTCTTCTAGCGAATTAAAGATTAAATTTCGATCTGAAAGAGATTAAACTAGACCACGTGATTAACCAATAAATAATTTTAATCGGTAACTAGCCAGCAAAGAGTGCTTAAAAGATTCAACAGTACAATAGCTAGCATTCGTATTG
>KZ651049.1:945252-959682 GCA_001010745.2 Gerris buenoi | reverse complement strand
ACAAATTAAAGGTATAAACATTTGTAAACTTAGTTTTTAATACCTAAATAAATTGATAAATCGAAATCTTAGGTTTGTTTGTGTTGTTTTCCACCCTTCTGGAGGAAAAATCTTGTACGGACCACGGGAGCAAAAAGTCATAGCACCCTCGCTATAATTAACTCCCTCGGCTATGCCTCGGGATTAAACTTCATGGTTCCCTCGGCTGCGCCTCAGGAACCAACTAAATAACTCCCTCGGCTTCGCCTCGGGATTTAGACAGTATGGTTCCCTCGGCTTCGCCTCAGGAACCAACAATAACGCTCAGGGAGTAATGACTTTGTTTCCTCTCTGGGTGCGTAAATAACTATTTCACTGAATTATTATTCAAGTCTTATTAAAATATGTTCTAGAAATTTGAATTTTGCAATCAGATTTCTTATGCCTTGATCTAATCTCCACGTTATATATGTCCTGTTTCACTACAAATGAGACTACTGACTTAGCTTTAAAACATATATTTCTTCGTTTGTAATTTTTTAACTCGAGTTAATTACTTAATCATATGTTACTTACTTAATTAAGTTAAAATGGCTTATGAAGTTGAGTAACCCTTTTCGCATATTCGGTTGCAACTATGATAATATGATGTAAGAATAAATTGAGAATATATTAGCAAACTTGTTGCAATCTAAATAACTAGTTTTTTGATATCTTACACATTGAGTTCAACCTTCGTTAATTTTTATCGCATTATCTTTCATTAAGTTGTTAATTTACGTCGCTTAAGCCACACATTAAGTTGATTATCTTAATTTTAAACTTAGTTTCATAATTTACTTGTATGTCCTAATGAATGCTGCACACTCTAGTATACACACTCTTGTATATTGTATATCTATACTTATTTTGTATTATCTTTTTGAAGGCAATAATTAGTATATAATTTTACAGAGCAATAAAAACCTTGAAATATTTGTATGAAATTAATTATTTCTACCAAGGTTTTTGGGATCTTAAATTTTATAATGGAGCAAACTTTTATCAGTTTATTGAAATATAAACCTCCATTGGTAATGTGGAACGGAAGAGGTAACTTAAAATAACTGGAACGCCAATTATTAATTCCCGCTAAAATGGAGGCTGGTAAAATTAACAAGGGGCAGTCCTTTGTGGTTAAGAAAAGATGGAGATTTTGAGGGAAAGATATGGTTTTGAGGAAAATGTTGTAGAAGCTAAAATAGAATTTGGTCCAGAAATAGTGATATTTATTTTTACACTTATACACTTTAGGGTGGGTAACAAAGTAAAAGAGTACCGAAATGTCGATATGTAGATTCAATGCCCAAAAACGTATCCATGATTGAATGTTTTTCCATGAAATGGAGAAACATTTGCCGCCTTAATATAAAGATATTAAAAGCCATAACCAAAAGTCGAATGTTTCCTGTATAAACAAAAAAAAAATTTAACTACATATTTTAATATATTCACCTGCAATATAATTATATTAATATGTCATTTATATCTCCTGATTATTTAATAATATTTAGATAAATCATAATCAGGCAACAGTTTTATGTAATAATGAAGATTTATTATCATAAAAAAGCTTTTTTAAACCTCTTTCGAGCAATAATTTACTCTCACGGTCAAACCAAATAGGTAAAGATAGCAATCAAGATAGCATAATTCAAATGAATTCGAATAAATATTATTTATTATATTTGGTTCTAATACGTGGAAAAAAAAATTATATTCTTTTAACACTATCAAGAATTATAGATATATTCATAATAACTTTTGTAAATATTTAATTTTAAACATTAAAAAAAATAAAAATAAAATAATAATAACTAAAACATGAAGTAAATTATATAGTACATAACTTGTTATTATAGTAATAAGATATATCTTACAAAAGAAGATCTTTATAGATCCAATTGGCTTGAAGTGCCTTCAATAACAGATACTATACTAAACCCTCAATGCATATACGATTTGTTGGTTGCCCGACCTATTCAAGACACTATAAAAATATATTTCATAATTATATCTGTTAATATATCAGTTACTTTATAACTACAAAATGGTCATGTCAAAGAACTTGATTTTTCAATGTATCTAAATTTAATAGGACTATATTAAATGTACAACATCTCAGTCTTCCAAACAATTAAGTTCAAAATTGAGCAAAATATAAATAATAAAACTTCAAATTAAAACCATAAATTGCAAGATAAAAAGAACTTTTTATATAGTATGTTTTTAAATTTTTTTGTCATAAATCATAAATTTGAAACCCGTCAAAATGAAGATCGTAAATATGGGTCATGCCAAAACAAATAAAATAACTTGCGGATTTTTTCCATGCAAATTTGCTGAAAACGAATTAAATTTTGCTAAACTATGGCTAAAAGTATTAAAATAATGCATTGTCATCGTGTTCTGAGCTATTCTAAAATTTCAAATGTCTAGCTACTCGGGAAGTTAGTTAAAATTACAGATGTGTACTGGACAAACAAACAATAAAAACGTATAAAAACAAAAAAATAAAAAAAATAAAAAACTAAAAACAAACAATAAAAACGTAGTAAAAATGGAGTTTCTTTATTCAACGTTTATGTTTTTGTTAAAAATAAAATAATTAATTTAATTAAACAGTAAATTTAGACTAATATATTAGAAAATTTGTAAATAGGTATTTTGATTTATTCTTGGATTCAAATTGGTATGTTTATTAAATGAATATTATAATGATAATTTTTTCGATTTTTAACTATACTTTTGGCAACTATATTTTGTTGAGAATTAAAAACTTATTTTCCTTCACCTTGCATTCAGACCACATAAATTCAAACTTGACCAGATTACTTTTTTTTTAAAGTGTACTTGTAACTTGTAAATAGTAAGATGAGTAAAACGTATAACTCCTAGGTCTAGTTCACAGCTATACACACTTAATCCCTATTTTTACCCCAAAGCTGATAATGACCACTTATGGTTGAATGCTGGCTCTGTCCTAATAAAGACATAGGAGGGGAAGGTAGTAACTTAATAAATCTCTCTCTCTAAATCCACCCTTCCAATCTATAACCATATAGTTTATTTAATGATAGTCCTATTTTATTTGAGTCCCTATTGAGTTTTGTATCAATTTCAATTCAATTTAAATTGTTAACCTACTGATTAGATCCTCATCGTCAGTTCAAGAAACTGAACGGTACACTCGATTGTTTCTTTACTTAAATTGAAATTGGTTTATTTACCAAAGCAGCTTTCAGCCTTTAAACCATCATCAGTACCAATTGCTGAAGAAATAGAGTTACATCGAGATTGCAAAAAGAAAGTTTTGAAAAGGGACAACGCAAATGATCAAGCAATGATCAAGAATCAATAATCACAGGAATAATTAAGTGAACTTTAAAACAGTTACAGTAATGAGGTAATAGAATCAAGGATAGATACTTACATGCTTTAGGTGATGGTGTGTAAACTGCATCTTCTACAATAAGCACCTCTCCCTGTAGAAGGCCAAGTGGGGCATCGGAATCTACTTCAAGGTAACTGCCAGCAATTAGTAATCTTGGTTCTTGAACTGAATACTCCGCTACAAGTAACTTTAGAGCATCTTTGATCGTTCTGCTTTCATCTCCATGTATCTAAAGAACATAAAAAAATATAACAATTAGTCAACACATTTTTTTCAGATTGTGGAAAAAAAAAATCTACATAAAAAGAATTACAAAATTTAAACAAAAACAATTTTAAAATAAATAATTCGGTCTAAATTAAACATATTAAATTAAACACAGAATAAGAATGATAATTTTCTTGTTCAATAACCAAAAAAACTAAAAATATAGATTGATTTATTAATAATTTCAAGATAAAAAGAACTTTTTATACACTTTTTAAATTTTCTGTTGAATCATATGTAATGTTGATAATATAATTGTTATATAATATATAATGTTAGTGAAAAAAAATAAATATAGTTCCAAATTAATTTACTTCACACAAATGACAACCATCTAGAGAGCTGACCTTAAACCTATAAAAGGACAAATCTTTGTACAACGGATCTCCCCAACACCAAATCTAAACTGTGCCATCGATATATTTGAAATAATATAATCGATATACTATTTCCTATTTTGCTGTCATTCAATGTTTATCTCTTATATATAAAAATCACAAATTTGAAACCCGTCAAAATGAAGATTGTAAACATGGAATATGGCAAAACGAATAAATAACTTGCGGATTTTTCCCGAACTAACTTTCCATACAGCAAAATTTGCTGATAACCAATTAAATTCTGCTGAAAGATTACTAAAAGTATTAAAATAATGCATTGTCATCGTGTTCTGAGCTATGCTAAAAGTTTCAAATGTCTAGCTATTCGGGAAGTTAGTTAGAAAACGATTGCCAGATTTGTACCGGACAAACAAACAAACTAGAAAGCAAGCTAATAAAAACGTAGTAAAAATAAGAAGGTTGCTATTTACCAATAAGTACATTTATTATACAGTTAAATATAAATGTATAAGTAGATGAATGCTTTTTGTAACAAATTTACTTATTTACATTTATTTATCAATTAACTAATATAATTAATAACAACACGTCTTACAAATTGGTAAAAGTTCCACTAAAAAGAAAAAAAAAAAGTTTTTAACCTTATAAGCACATCAATACTATGTTTGCCCAACACTACTGTATTGCGGGTTTAAGTTTTAACCTATTGATATTATGTTTCTATTGGTAATAATAAAATGAGCGTCAATCAAAAGCATTTTACCGCAAAATTTCATGTAAAATTTAGGTTCAAATATGAACCTATTGGAAACTTAATAAGCTAAAACAAGTAGTAAAAAGTGGACAGACCAACCGACCGACCGACAGGCAGACACAAGACCAAAATTCCACCCTAATGTTTAAAATGGATTTCTATCCTTGAATTTTTTAAATTTGGAGACATAATCATAATGCTTCCGTTGCTTTCGGCAATCTTGATAACAAAAACTCAAGACCTATGTCTTCTTAAATTATTAATAAATTATCTTTACGAATAATTACCTGGGCGTAATTTGGAGCCCACTTCACTTGTTTGGGCAGTACATTCATAACACAAATTGCAACACCCATTCAACTAAATAAAATATCAACATTTAAATTAATGTGGGCTGGGGGCTGGATAGTTATATCTAAACGTGTGCCAAAAAATTAATTCTGTAGGACATCTATCTACGAGGCGGACAGAAGGAATATGTTATCTGTGGGCGGACAGACATTCTAACAAACATGCAACAGACTTCATAATATGACTTACTTTGGTCATAGTTAAAAGAAAAACGAAAATTAATAAATCTGCGTATGTTCAAATTAAAATGAAGTTATTTGAATAATTCTTCGATCAATATACCTACTGTTAGCGAAAGTTACATATACAAGTTATAGGTCATTAATATATATTAAATTTAAAACATGTATACCTGAATTGAATAGTTTATCATGCGTGGGTATACTGGCATATAATTCTAACAATGAATTATAAATATATTAGTTCGAATTGTAACTTTCTATTTTTTTTGTAAACCAATAGATTTCATCTTTTAATAATATTTCTAAAAATATTATTACTTTTAAAAATCGTCGATACAAAATATTATTTTAATCATTATGAATAACGGATTTTAGTAAGTTGTGATTTTTATTTACTGGATTAAAATAAAATATTATGAAATTTTTCAACTCTAAAAGAGGATGTAAGAAGGAAATTTTAGATTAACAAAGTTGCCACAATTCAAATTTAATGAATTTTAGAAAAAAAAGGGAAAACGTGTAGAGTTTACCAGTTCGACAAAAAATCTTTGAAGGGCTAATAACCCACTTCCAGTCATTCAATCAAGCTCAAATTTGGTACATAGAATCTATCTGTACCAATACAAAAATATTTTAACAAATTACATAATTAACTAATTAATATTTTTTAATAATTTTAAAAAAGAAATAAATAAAAAAGTTAAAAATAAAAATAAATATTATATCATAATTTCGACCATAAATAGAAGATTCGATAAATAAATGAAATACCTAATCTTATAAGGCCCTATATAATTCATTTAAGCTTATCATTTTAAGTATAAGCTTATCAAGATGATCTAGACCTGGACCAAGCAGGGCTAACTGCTGACCATGCTGGCTCAGATAATCATAACGTTCGGTCCAGGGACGGTGAAGCGGATCGCGGATCTTCATGGCCTTAGTGCGCTAAATCTCACGTTGGCCCAGCTTGGAGCCAGTCATCATTATTTAGTTCAGGTACCGTTCTACCGTTAAGATACTTAGTTCAGATACCTAGGTGTTACCTAATATAAAAAGTCAATTATTATCAACTATTAATTTAAATCAAATTATAATTATTATTAACAATGGGAGACAGACAGAGAAAAATAGAATCCAGCGCCGGGACTTTAACCACAGGCCTCTATATTTCCAGAGTAGCGCTCTACCAACTGAGCTACACTGAAGAATAATTTCCTCCGTCAGTAACGATACCTAGTCCCGAATTAAGCTTTCAATTTTCCACANTATATAATTTTTTGTGTTAATATATTTCTCTTTACAATTGCGTTTAATATCATTATTATTAATTACCTATGTTTATCAGTAAGGATAATAGTAAATACAAATATAATTACTCATTATATGTTTTAATTTTTCACTCAAAAAAAAAAAATAAATAAATAAAAATAAAAATCTCTATAGTGGGTCTTCATCTAATATGGGGATATATAATTTTTTATGCGGCCCGCGAAGTTATGATCATTTCCTAAGTGGCCCGCAAGATTATTTGGGTTGGCCACCCCTGGTCTAGAATTATTTGAAATACAAAAGAAATTTTCTAGCCGAATCAAAATGTACGATATGATGAGTACGATTGTGTTAGCGAGCTCATCGTCTCCATCTCTTACCGCATTTTTCATTCCTAAACTTAGATTTATTTAATTTAAAATTTCACAACTGAAAACTACAACAGCTATTTTTACCTGTTTTGCAATTTAAAAAAAAAAAAAAAAGTTGTAGAAGATGGTTCAAAAGGGAAAGGTGCTAAAAGCTGCCTTGGTTTTGACTAATGAATTGAACAAACGCTTTAGGAGAAAACACTATGAATAATATTTTCAGTAATTAACACCGTACAAAAGGACACTGACACTATACGACTATTTATGTATTCCTATTACACTTGGTCTATTAGCTGAATATAAAATATGTATTTTAAACCTCTAGATGCATTTAATTTATTTACTTTATTATTAATGAAACTTTTATATTAAGTTTTAAAAATACCTCGCAGGATAATAAAATATTTATAGCAGCTTGTGCCAGTCTGTTGTTGTGTTGTTTGTGTATTTGAGTGTAAAATAATTAAATGTATAACTTTGTTTTACTAAAGAAGATTACAATCAATATGAAATTTATTTATCGCGGTTTTTCCCTCACCACAATGACGTCAATCCTTATATCTTCATTTTTTAAATTATTATTATTATTATTATCATTATTATTATTAGAGGTTATAATATTAAAAAAACTTTGATTATTTAATCAATTTAACAGTAATAAACAGGAAGGTAAAACGGAAATAATCTATCAGATATGGTAGTGTCAGTAGAAGTCTTCTTTAAATAAATTTTATTTATTTGAAATACATTACATTGAATATAAAAGACAATTTATCTCTACGGAAAATAACAATTTATACTGATAAATTAGTTTTTAGTTTTTAGAAGGTCCCATTATAAATCACATAACAATGCACACACCAAACTAATTTACCTTCAATAGTTTATTTATAATGGAACTCAAATATTTAATATACGTATAAAAGTCCCAATGAATGTACAAAGGATCTCGCCAAAGCCAAAACCGTGCCATCGCATCGATATGCTCCCGTTTAGGGGACAGTGAGAGAAGAAAAATTAGCCTAAGATCAAGGGGCATGGTTAAGGTTTTTGCTCTTCCATTCGAGCGCCATGAGCGCTTCTTACTTAATAGAACTGATAATGAAATAATAAAGGCTGAAAGCTGTGTTAATTAACAAAAAGGATAATTTCAATTCTTTAAAAGAATTGAAGAAGAAAAGTAAAGATAATAAATAAATAATATAAGAATAAGTACAAATAAATACAATTACTTTAATACGCAATCCACAATCTTTATTAAAGATCGATTTATTTTACTTCAATCACGACAATACACTATTATTTACAAGCTATGATTATAGACAGGATTAAAAAAAATCTTGTAATAACTTATGAGGAACTGTGTAGGAGTCGATGTAATAGGGTAGACAGGTGGTAAGTTTATAACGCCACTATAATTAGTATTCATTGAGGTCGTGATCAATGCCACTATAATAATTGGAATTGATCGCACTATAATGTTCGATAAAATAAATTAATTTTAATAAAACGCCTACAAGTCTCGCCATCATAATTCTATAAGTATTTAGTTACTATAACTACTTACTATATGTTATAAGTATGTATATATAGTTACTATCCTTACTATATTTATTATTACTTCCATAAGTTTATTAGTAAGTATGTAGCTAAATTTGACGATAGCTACATTTAGATAAGACAGTAACATATACTGACATCCTTGAGTAATTAAAGTCAGAATAAATTATAAACATGAAAGGTAATATAAATTAAATTAAATATTTAGTACAAAATAGCACCATAGAAAAAATATGGGACTTAATTTCTCTAAATTTACATTGCAAAATGCATCATGTGGGGTGATAAATGAAAGAAAATGACGCCCAAAAGATGTGTTCTGAAAGCTCATACTTGGCCCATTTATTTTCTAATAATAAATATAGGTATTTACCTCAAATAATTATGATTAATTTAATAATTAACAATAAATATTAATTATAACTTTCTAGAAACATTTTAACATTTGTGATTAAACTTAATTAATTATATAAAAAAAAAATCCATCCATGATTTTATATTTTATAATAATTAATAAGTATAATCCAGTTTTTTTAAAAAAATAATTTAAGTAATTTACTGAACCAGTAAATGATTTTTTTATATACGTTCAAATGTACTTTTAAAGTAGTCAAGAAGAAAAAAAAAGATAGTGAAAGTGAAGCCTCACGCTTAAAGGCGGTCTTGGCTGTAAAACCAAACGCAGGCGAAAGTTATTATATCAAACTTTAAAACGACTTTTTATTTCTTCTTCGCCAAGAACTTTTAGCACCAGACTAATGAATCATTTCTGAAATAAAAAAAGTTTAAGAGGGAGAGGGAAGTAAAGCGAAAAAAAAGTTCAAATGAATCCAGTTCGATTATGAGATAAGAAGAAAGAAAGAACGACGTTCAATACAGATAGAGATGTAGACAGAAACCCGTTCAATGAGCTAAATCCAAATAGTTTCCAGTTTTACAAGTCGTTTTTAAAGTTTGTAATATAAAAAAATATATAATTCTAATGATATTACTTAATTTAACTCTGTACTTTGTACTTATATTAAAGAATATATATAGGATACATTTTTTCTCCTATCATAAATATAATCTTAATCTAAACTCATCCAACAAGTTAAAAAGTAAATATAATGTTAAATAAAATAGCTTGTAACGAGTTATGTGAGTTCAGTTATCACCTGATAAAATTGAGTTCTAAGTAATTGAAATAATTTATAGTTATTTTATTATATATTAAAAAGGGTAGCTAAAATAAATATAAATAAATAATTTTTATAAATAAATAATCTTGAAAATGACACTAATAAGTTGCTCTTCACACTGTTCAATTGAATGAATCCTTAATATAATAAAGGTTTTCCATCCTAAAATAATAAAAATATTGAGATGAATTAACTACTATAATCGTAAAAACTCATACAAAGACAATAATAAGTGCCACCGATTAACTATTTTAACGGGTTACCGTAAATTTGATCAAAGTTGACATAATATATACTGTATAACCCATCACTGTTATAAGTTATAAGTTAAAATAAGGCCAATTATAACCAAAATAGTTAAGCCACATAACAAATCAATGGCTAAACTGTCAAATAATGGTTTAACTATTTTACACAGTTTAATCTTTTATAATTTCTCATATAAATAGAAAGGACTGTGGTGGCGCGAAATTCGAATTATATAGATTTACATGTTTTGAGGTCCCTTGAGTCCAAAAAAGTGGATTGTGGCAAAAAAGTGGGAAGTGTGTCGTCTATCTGTGCAAACGCCTGGAACCTAAATTACTAGGCCGATTTTGATGAAATTTGGCGTTGATGTTCAAATCATAAAATCATACCCCAAGGAGAAATGGAGAAATGAATTATAAGTACAAATTTTTGGGCGCTACCCCCAAAAACATGGAAAAAACTTATTTCTCGAGAAAAAGGACATTTTGTTGTCCTTCTTTAGATTGTTACTCCCTTCTATTTTTTTTTTTTTTATAAAAGTCTGAAAAAGTGCCCTTAAAACATACTAAAACTAATCTTTTATTCACCTCACAAACAAGCTAATTCTAAGGTAAAACTTAAACGCTTCAAGACAAAATTTTAAATAGATTATGGATTTGCGGTAAACCAAGTGGTTTTAAGGACTTTAAGGACGTTAGATAAGAAATACCTATTTTAAACCAGTTAGGTATGCAAAAAATGAGTCTTCTTCAAAAGTATAATTTATTACAGTGTGAAATTTATGCTGAAAGAGTGCAATGACAGCGGTAGTAACCAGGAGATAATGCAAAACGGCTCTCTACGGTATATTTTAGTTGGTCAGTGGACCGTCACAATAATCAAAACCCTACGCTTGGCTCACGCCTCGCACATTTCTTTCATAATTCATAATGTATCGTAAATGTAAATGTAATTAAATTAAAAAACATCGATCAGTACAAATGCGTTAACGTGTTACGCACAAAGGAATTTCAATAATCCTCGGTCATAACAAGGTTTCATCACTTATTAAGTCATACTCGTTATACAATTAAATACATGAAGAAAATAATTTTCTTTGAAAATTAACTTAATTATTAAGATAATTTTCGTATATACTTCTCAGTGATATGCATTCCTCATTAATATAGAAGACACGAAATCAAAATTATCTTCTTTTAAATTGCCACTGAATATTAAATAAAAAGAAAAATTAACAATAGATTAAAACAGTACACAAATGATAATATGATTTGCAAGCCCGATAAGCAAAAAAAAATGAAAGTATGAGCAATTGTTATACCCTATTATATTATAAGACTAATTTTTAAACACCATTCGTCAATGGAATTTTAAACATCTATGGTTATACAGCTACTGTAATTGTTTTTGTTTTTTTAACTTTCTTTTACTACATTTTGATCGACTATGACTATAAGATCATAATGAATTAAACCATCGTATAACATGAAAACAATCACCCTTACGTATATACATATTTTATTATGGTGACAAATATTTAAGAAAATTAAACCCAGATTTATTTGTTTAAGTCTTCAATATCAGAGCAAGCTTCACTGTTTCCTTTTTACAAATTATAATATTTTGATATAAAGTAAACTAATAATAACAAAAGTCAAGACAAAAAATAATACATATATTAAAATGATTTATTCAAGGAAATAAATAAATCTAAATGAATGGAAAAAAAGAATTATTACTCTTCATAAGTCTTTTAATCGAATCCACAATATAATCTGATTGTTTTATGCATATCCTAAATAAAAATAAGGTTATTTTTAAAGAAAAAAAACGTCCTATTTATCCGTCGGCTTGAGTAACAGTATATCAATGAATATTTTTAAAAGAACTGAAGATAAAAAGAAGTACTCCATTATAACAAGGGATCTAATTAATAAACGATATCGAGCAACGCGAAGACTCTCTGCGGTAAATAAAAGTAGAAGAAGCGGATGATAAAGGTGAGAGAATGTGATCTATAGATAAAGTGAAATGTAAAGTAGTAATAGATGAGGTCCAGATGTTTTAGTCTATGGGAGGTCGAATTAGACTTTAGACCAACGGGCGGCTTTCATGTGTACAAGAGGCTCACACTGAATAGAAAAAAACTCGTAACTGATTCAGACCAACAGTTAAGCGGGCGAAATCTATTTTCAAACTGATTTAATTTCCTTAAGTAAAGCTTTAAGAGATGTATATATTAAATATCTATAAACATTTAGTCATATTTATAGAAATCAATAATGATAGATTAATCTCAAACAGACACACCTAATAACAGTTGTGATGTCATAGTAGATGTTTTTTGATAAGGCTAAAGAAGGAAAGAAACGTATGAAAGGACAGGATGTATAATACTGACAAGGGCTACCATTTAGATATTAAAATCATTGAATATTTTAAGTCCACCCTACAAACAATATTTATTAATGAAAAGACCTTGAGAATAAGGAGTGTCTTGGCTCTAGTTCCCACAGCTATTCACACTAAGCCAGAGCCAGAAAAGGATAAATAAATTTGTACTAATTCATTCACGCTTAGTAATTCATTTTAAGAGTATTTAATACAAGATCCTTTGACGTTGCGGTTATTTTAATCTAAAACAAATTCAGCAATGTAAAAAAGTACTAGCAATGTAAATTCAAGTGCATGTATAGCAATGTAAATTCAGGTGCTATCCAAAAAGTCTCGGAACTGCTCTGAAGTAAATAAGTATTGAAAGAGTCAAGTAATTCGTTGCTTCGTGTATTACTTAAGAGTAAGGAATTCCTTTTTTTATGTAATAGCAACGAATAAAGGATTAATTGCTTCAAGTAATAATTGTTACATAAATTATAATCAAGCTATCTAACACATTTTATATTTGAAGCTATTCACGCAGAATGAAGGTAAACAATGAATAAGCCGGCGCACAGGGCTGCGCCAATCAATAAAACTAATAAGTAACAAACTAAACAAAATAGTAATAACACAAAATTACAACTATAATGATAAAAAAAATTAATTGCTGCTAGTAGAAGTAACGTAACGATTTAGGCGCTAGTAATACTAGATCATAGTGGAATATTTGCTAGAATAAGAATAAACGATTAAGAATTAGATTCTGTTCGTAGTAAGATCTTAATAAACATAATACATAAACACGGTTCCAAGTTCCAACAAATTTGATTTAAAAAAAAAAAAAAATCTGATGTGTAATGTAGGGTTTCACATACGAATCTATCTGTATAACTCGTATCCCTGGGAAAAATATAGTTCCCGAGATATTGATGAAAATAAATTTGATTTGATCAAAAATCAAAGGTAAACCCCTACATGTCGAACACCTTTTAAGAATGTTTAAAAATAAATCAGTTAAATGATTAACTATTACCCACATGAATTATTACCTACAGAAGACAGTTTTTTTCGATTTATCGGAACAATTTTAGTTTTTGCCAATTTATAAGGAAACCAAAGATGAAGTACATTCTATAAGTAACTTCATTTATTCTATAGGCCAAGTGTCGCACTTCGTTATTTTGACTGAATTAACACAAAATTTTCAATCTTCTGAAAACTTTTTAGTTTTTATAAATATACTTTAAAACATCAGTGTTTTATTTTATTTAAAAATCAAAAATAACCATCGCACAAAACTATTATTTTTTAATGGCTATCCATTTTCCTTAGTAATTTTAACACAAAAATCATGATAAAAAAAAATAATAAAAAAATAAATGTTAAATATCAGATGAAAGCTCTGATATATCTATGTGTACATCTTACGAGATATCAAAGTGATTTTTCAAGGTGATTTAAAGGTATTATTGCTGTATTATCTTAAAATCAAATACGTCAGTACCATTCATTATAAGCGTAAGCTATTACAACATTAAATTCTCCGAAAAAAAATTAAGTTCTCTTCGCGTATTTATTATAATTTATCTAATAATCTTATAACAGCAGATGAAGATTGACATGATATTAAATATAATAAAAACTACTTATATGAGAATCTTTTAAAAAAAATGAGAAAAGGGAAGGAAAAAGAAAAACGTGCAGGATATTAACAGCTTCTTCAATTTGATAGGACATTATCAACTTTCCTGCAAAATTAGTTTAATATGTCACGGGACATTTTGAATTTTGACAGTGATGGTACCCCAGCATGGTCGTTTTTTTAACACTTGCGAAACATTACCGTGAAAGCAAGAAAAATCACAGCTCTACCGTTTCGTAACTGAAAAAATAAAACTTTTACCTCACGGTTAAAACTTAATATGAAAACCCCTTAATTTTAAGTATCATTATGAATTGAAAGCCATAATTTCGTTTAGGAACGGTAGAAAATAATTATGTTTTATATTACAGCTTGGGCACGAGGTGATATCTTCGAAAACTACAGACCGCAACCTACTTCAAGTCTGTATATAAGTCTATAAATATATACATATATATATATATAAATA
>KZ651049.1:919307-934869 GCA_001010745.2 Gerris buenoi | reverse complement strand
CTTTTTATATATATATATCCATGTAGGCATGTCAAAGTAGCTGTCGGCCGCAATCATCAGGACATCATCAGCGCCGAAATAAATGATAACGTGAATCATGCATGTGTCTGGCTTTGTACGACTCACCACGCCCCGCAATGATCTCTTTTGTTCAATTCACGTTTTCATATTTTTCGGCACTGATGGCCTTAAAGAGGCTGAAAGCTCCTTTGATAATAAATACATTATTTTACGTGATGATACTCTTACTTTTACCTGTAATGGTGAATTCCACTAACTATGTCCTATAATAATCTGCTTGTTGAAATGTAGCAATTGCCCGATAACGGCGTTTACAGTTAAGTTAAGCCAGGGGTGCCCATCCCCCCAAGGCCTATGGCGCTATTCCCCCACCCCCAGATGCAGCTATCCCCCCCGGGGGAAAAAACAAAATGTACAACTAATAAACAAAAAAATCTCCAGAATGTATTTGTTAGGAAATGTTATGCTAATGCTTACTGCAGAATAATGTCTTACTGTAAGTCATGGGCATCGTCTGAAGTTAATTATTAGGGAAGGGGATTTATGGCGGTGGGTCCGGGTAAATTTGAAAAATATGACCTATCAAAACAGCGTTTTTATGGATTTCTGCGGTAAAATTTAATATGAGGTGAATGTAAAAAATAGGTATTAAAATAAAGGCGGCATTTTTTATTTTTTTTTACTCTCTTGGGTCTGGGGAGGGGAGGGGGGAGCGTATTCTTATTCATGTTTTAATAACATTTATAACAATTCACCAATCAGAGATTATGTAAGATTGTCATCAAAAGTTACTTCCGATCTTAACCCGGCCCATCAGATCAATTTCAGTTTTAGTGCAGTGCTCTGAAATTTAAAATAAATTTGTCTTAGCTTACAAACACTTAATACTTTTATACTTTTTTTTATAAGGTAAAAATAAATATAGTGGTATAAATAAAAGGTACAAACACCGTGTCCAGGCGGCTGGAGAAGAAAGGCTAATACAACTATACAACAAGAACAAAGCTTCTTCCAAGTAAATTATACTCAACACAAACATTATCTTAGGTAGTTATTTTTACTGTACTATAATACAGTAATAGATAAATATCAATTTGTCATTATAAACTTACCGTAGTTACATCAATTAATGTAAATTAAAACTTAATACAATAAATTGTATTTATGTGTAGATTTTAAAAAATCCCCCCCCCAATTTTTCAAAATCCCCCAATTATTATTTTAATGGCGCTCTAAGCGCCATGAATCCCCCTCTTTGGCTCTTTGGGCATCCCTGCACTATAGATTATTTGTAATATTCACTGTCAATTATCAAGTTGTAAAAAGCTTGAAATGTTAAATTCAAACGACGAATATTGAAATACGTATTTAAACTAAAAGCAAGCCACCTGAACAATTATGTTAAGAAACAAGAGAGAGAAAGATGGCCTTGACCAAGGCTTAGCTACAGACGGGAAATCACGACTACGAGCCACGAGAATCTTTCTGTAGACGTGGACGTCGAGTCCTGCCAACTTCTACATCTTGTTGGAGGATCAAACACAACTAACATATGCTTATATACTGACAAACATATCAAAACAATAAATCTCGTTATTTTTATGGTTATCACATTGTGTACAAACAACGTAATAAATTTAAAGGCGTGATTAGGCTTCATACATTTATTAATACAATGAAAAATGGTCGAACTCACGATTAAATTGCACTTCAAAAATATTGATAGAATAATACAGATATAATATATAATCAATTAAAGGTTTTTATTTTTATATACGATATGAGGCTATAAATATCGATAGAAATAATTTATACATATAAACGAAAAATTGGTCCAAGACAACTCAGACAAAATTTCTCGTATACGAATTCATAATATATAATAATTGCTTAGCCCAGTGTTATGCATTTATTAGTGTTCGAGTTTTCGTAGGTACATTTAATAATTTTTTCTTTTTTTTTTCTTTTGGGTTTTACGGTAAAATTATGTATGTTTTACGGTTTACAAAAGTTAGTTGACAACAGAAGAAATATATTAATTTAGCTAAGAGTCTTAGCTAAAAATTTTAAAGTGAGCTTTTTTTTTTAAATGGCCTTGAAATAAAGTGGCTGCAGAGCTGCTAAACATCTGAAAATCAGCTTACCTAAATGCTAAATTTTGCTGCAGTATGATCCAAGATCCTTAATATATCGCCCATTGAAGAACTAATTCACCAAGGTTGATAATAAGTATCTAATCTTACTCTAGAATAGAAGTCTAGAACAGTATCTTTCGGATTAATTCAAACGTTATCAACTAACAAGAAGTAACCCAAGAAAAGAATAGATAATACCGTGATCGGAGTCTGAGAATCGTGTTCATTTTTTGTTAATACTACTAAAGAATTAGATCTTTGTAATAAAAAAAAATGAAAATTTCAAAATATTATCTTGTTAAATGCTTTCTAATCCTGTATCATATTTAGAGTTAAAGATTATTTTAATAAAAAAAATCATGTCAAACAATAGCCTACAATTCTACTATAACTAATCTTAATTACTATTAATACAACTAAACTACATTGAAATTATTGCTTATAAAATAAAAAAATAAATTATGAGTTAAAATATTTTTTAAAACAATAGAGTTAGTAGATTATAAAAGGAAGGCATTATTATCACGGAAACAGAGACGAGGGGAGTTGGAGGGCAAATCAAAACTATGCGATAAAAATACTGATAAAATTTAAACGAATAACTATTATATGTTTCAGAAAAAAGAGTATCTAATTCACTGAATAATAAATTATAAAAAAAAATAATAATAATAAATAAAATACTATTGTTAAAACGTTCCAGTTCAACGTTGAATGAATATTATGCATTTGATATATTAAGTTAATTCTCATCAATATTCCCCTGAGCTGGATAGCTAAATAATGTAGCGCACGGCACGCTGACAAGAGTTGACGCATTGATTGAACCAGACAATGCAAAAATAAAACTTAATTACTCACAAAATCGCAATCTTCAATTCTTCGAAAGCCAAAGTGTACAAAAAAGTTATCAGAATGAGTTGAATTATTTTTCTTATTTTAATATTGCAACTTTTAATATAAGGTGTTTACGTTCGTGTATATATACGTGATAAATACCTGGATGCATTAACGACATAGACTACATTCTGATGAAAGATAATATAAATTTGATAACGGAGAGTAATGTATCACAACTTCATTAGGATCATTTATGACATTTCTTGTACTCGCGAGCTGAACAGAACGCTCCTATTATTTTATTTTAAAAGGGTAAATAATTATAACTTAATAAGAAGTAACAAATTAAGAACTTAAGTGATTTGAAGAACTTACACAATAGAATAGAATTACAACTTACGGTTGAATACTTAATTGCTAGTTTAAGGTTCATTAAGGATGCTGAAATTAGTTTAAAGTTTAAACTAAAATATTTTCTTTAAATTTTGTTTATCTAATTGTTACTCCCATTCTGTGAAAGATTAAGTTAAAATTTGTGTACTTCTTTAGATTGTTACTCTCCTATGTGTTTTTAGAATGTAAATGGATATATGTAATTATTTATACATTCCTTTGTCTAAATTAATACTAAGAAAAAGGGATGTTCATTCCAATGTATACTTAAAGTTAATGACAAAGGAATATCAGCTTCTGCTTTTATGAGAGGAGTAACCGCCTAAAGAAAAGGGTTCCAAATACCATCTTTAGATTGATACTGCCTTCTTGTTTTTATAAGGGGAGTAACAGTCTGAAGAAGAGCAGTCTATACACCTTCTTTAAATTGTTTGCCTTCTGGTTCTTATAAGGCGAGTAACAGTCTAAAGAAGTGCCAAAAATTTGAGTATCTACAACCTATTCAATAAGAATAAGGGTCATCTCTATCTTTACACTTATTTCATTTTTTACAGACAATGATCTACATTAGATCTAACAACTTTTACCAAAATCTCATGTAAAAAAGGAGAGAGTTGAGAGTTTATTTCAACTAGGTGAAAATATACATAAACCATTTTCTATTTACTTTATTCTTAATCTACCGATAATATAAATCTACCTACAGTGTAATATGATTACTGGCAATTTTCAAAATATAAAAATTGTTTGCAAATTAAAAATGGCAAGAGCATGTGAATAATCTTTAAGACAGGTGATTGTAGAAGGGGTATAAGGAAACAGTGTCGCTAACTTAGACAAGGAACAGGAGTTGGTCAAGACAACAATCAAGACGTGACACACTAACACCGAGGCTGGAGTCTGGGTCTGGGAGGCTGGAGTCAAGAGGTAAACAGGGCAACCCACTATAAGGAAGAGTCTCTTAGAACCTGCAGTGACTCACAGATAGTCTCCCCAGCATCTGGATTAGTACTTAGAACCCACTTGACTTCCTCTCCCAGAGTATATACTAGGATATAGTTCACACAAACCATAGTTCAGTCACTTGACAACACAATGTAGTCATAACATTATAGAAAATTATAACACGAATATGTTAAGAAGTGTCCTAAAGATCTTCCACATGGAGATAACAGTTCCGATTGATAACTTATAGAATTAACCATTATTGTTTACTCTTTTCAGAAACAAGGGTCTATATGGGGTTGATGGAGAACTTTTTATTTGCATCTGTCTTTCTTCGTTCTTCTTTAAAATGACAACACACTAGATCCAAGATGTTATAGAACCAAGGTTCTATATCGGTTGAGTACTTTGTATTTGCATCTTCTTTCTCCGTTCCTTCTTCCAAATAATAGTTCACTCGAACCAAGATGCGATAGAACCAGAACCAAGGTTCTATCGGTGGAATACTTTTTATTTTCTCTGTCTTCCTGCGTGCCGTCTTCAAAATAAAGTAATCATTTCTTCCCACCGTCTTTCTCAATGGCCTTCTTCAAAATAAAGTAATTATTTCACACCTAAAATAAACGTAAATTCATCTGGCTTCATCTTTCAATATTCAGAAACTGGCTATGGCTAGTAGAACTGACATATATCAGTGAAACATTATGATTCCGACTTAAAAAGTACCCCTGAAACCTCTAAATTTAAAGAGACAAATTTAAATGTTTAGGTGATCGTAGGAGGAAAAAGTATAGTAATCAGTATAATATGCAAACATAGTTCATATGTATCTATTTATTATTTTTTTTAAGATTATACCTCTTAAAGAAGACAGAAGATAAAACTAGGCTAAATGAAATACATAAAGTTAACTAAAGGTGCGTTTACACCTGACACTTCTCTCCGGCGATAAATGTCAAGTGTCAGACAGAAATTGCTTTGAGTGTTTACATCTGAGAGAAATTGCTTGAGATTTATGTCGGAAATATTTGTCTGACACTTCTCTCAATACTTAAATTTGCAATAAATGTACGACCCGTTTACATCTGACAGTTATTGCATGATATTTTTATGTCAGACAGAAATCGTCAATATTCATTTATCCAAGTGTAAATGAAAAAAGTAGACGGGAAGTCAACTTCCGCGGTATCTCTTAGAAGTTTGAATTTTTCAAATAATCGGTGTTTACATCGGTTGTTATAGATACATACTATTTTCCTCTTTATTTAAATTTATTTCTAGTAATAAAAATATTTACAATGAAACTCTTCACTATTATCTTTACATAATTATTTGTCTGTTCTATAATTTATTTAAAAAAAAGAAAATAGGATATACTTAATGCTTTAGAAAATATTATAAAAATCCCAACTAAAAATATATATTATAAGTAGCATCCAACTACGTCTGAATAAGACCATTATAATATATTATTAAACATAATAAAAAAAAATAAATATCACGTTTCAATGCACTCAATATATATGTCAAGATTTGATGGGTATTAATTTGACTTTAAAAACGTAAAAAAATCAAAACTCAAAATGATTAATAAATACGAAAAAAAGTAGAACGACGTTTACCGTTAAGTGTAAGAATTGCTAGAAAATGATGGTTGATTCACTCGACCTAATCATTCAAACCGGTCTTCCAATAAATTAGGTTCAACGTTGCCAACTTCACTGAGTCAAGTCTTAACAGAAACTAAGATAGTTGTTTAGAGCGATATTTTAAGGAACATACTTAAAATATAAAATGATCAGTTTATTGCCATTTAAAAAATGTTTTAATGCACAATATCATAAGTAGACTCAGTTCCAGCTACTAAATTAGTTCACCGATCGTTCCAAGCAATTATTAATTAATTATGTATTATCATTGCTTATGATATACATATAAAATAAAATATAAAAAAAAAAAATATATAAAATTAATTATTAATTAACATTTTAAATCATTGCTATCAGTGTACTGGAAAAAAAATAAGGTAGTTAAAAGTATTTATTTACTTACTAAATATAATCACAAAAATATGTAATAAAAACTGGATTTCATGACGTGAGAGGAAAGGGGGTTAACAAAAAGAGGTTTTACATTGTTAAAATAAAAATAATAAATCCTTTATACAGAGTAAAATATACTTGGGAAAAAAAACTGATCCTTCAATTCATGAAGAGCATTGAATCATGGATGTGTTTGGGCATTGAATCATGGATGTGTTTGGGCATTGAATCATGGATGTGTTTGGGCATTGAATCATGGATGTGTTTGGGCATTGAATCATGGATGTGTTTGGGCATTGAATCATGGATGTGTTTGGGCATTGAATCATGGATGTGTTTGGGCATTGAATCATGGATGTGTTTGGGCATTGAATCATGGATGTGTTTGGGCATTGAATCATGGATGTGTTTGGGCATTGAATCATGGATGTGTTTGGGCATTGAATCATGGATGTGTTTGGGCATTGAATCCATAAATCGACATTCCAATACTTTACCATGAAGTGAAGAAAACCATTTAACATATTAAGGTGCGAAATTATGAAACATTAATCCATTTTTATTACCATTTGGTCATCTAAGAGCTCTGATATGATTTTATATAAAATGTAGTACTTTAACCGGTGAAATATCATACTATGATGAATACACAAGTAAAACCAATCAACCTTCTACGATATTCTAACTTCCTAGGACGATATTTAAGAGCATCACATTTTGAATGTAGTTTATTGAAACTTCAGCCTCCCTATCGTCAAAATATTGTACAATAAATGAAAACCTATCGACCTCCTATTGAATCCTAACTTCCTTGCACGATATTTAAAAGCGTCTCATTTTTCATGTTTTTTTTTTGTATGACGGAAATTTCTTCTGTTCCAAAAGCTAAAACTTATTCATGTTAAAATCAAAAAATAACTCCTAGCTCCGCAAAAAAGAAAGAGAGAAAAAGAGTAAATTCAAATTCAGGACGAGTATGAGGGTTATGAAAGGTGTTAACGAAGAGAAAACCTCAGTAATAGAATGTCAACTGAATGTAATACGGAATCATATTAATATCAACCACATTATAATGCATGCACAGAAAGGAATGTGATATGAAGAGAGAGTTATAAAGTCTTTAATATAATATCGAGGTGGAGAGTGAATCATTCTATGGGCACCATCAGGCAATCAACCGTGACTCACAGACGCTTCCTAGGAAATAAGGCTAAAAAAATTCAGGGATTATTCCTGTTAAAAACACAAGTTGTAGTAAGAGTCAGATGCTGGATGCTGTGAACATCAGCACAGTTATAATGTGTAGCTGAGATAAAGACAAATGACAGGAAACACTAGAGCGATGAGGACGCCATGAGTAAACCAACTTCTACCATGGGCAACACCGAAATAAGGAAACTAACATTAAGTTAAGTAATTTAATAAAAAAGATGGTAAAAAAAAAATAAATAAATAAACTAACAACTATAAGATGTAATAAAAATGACTCCTTATGAATGAGAATTTTACGAGTCTGACTATTATTTTTTACAATATAAATGAAGACATCAATCTTGACAAAAGTTATTCGCTCCACCGCACGACAGTTTTTAAAAAATATTTTTTTTCAACACTTGTGTGATTGTACAGGTTAAAGATTGTTTTATTTGTAATTCGTAAACCTAAACATATCTTATAAATATTATAATAATCATAGTTAGATATGTACCTGAAGCACTAAAATATACACAAAAATCTCGCTGGTTTCTAATATAGATTTAATAGTTGTTTTTAAAAATGTTAAACTTTAATATTAAACATTTTTGTTTAGAAGTCGATCTATATAAATATATAAATTTATGTAATTAATTTATTAGGGCATTAATTATATTAGGGCATTACATAAATTCTTTATATATTATGTTTAACATTTTTTTATGGCTTGATAGAAATTTACTATTTTTATACTTATAGTTTATTATTTATTTTATTTTTAATATTTATTTAGAATATCCAATTTCTAAATATATAATTTATATTACAATATTATTCGATTTAAATCGAAGTAGGTTTACAATGAAAGTAGGTAGTAGAACATTTTAAAACATGATATGAACTTTGACATTTAAAGGTAAAAATATTTTGTTTTAAATCTGAATAAAGAATCATAATTCTTAGCCCACTGATATTTGTTCATTCAAAAAAGTAGAAATAAGATATTCGGTAGTAGCAATCCTACTTTAATTACAATAAAAAAAATATTAATAATAAAAAAAAATATAGAGAAAGAAAGACATCCCCCGGACGAAATTGAATTAATTAGAACATTTAATATTTATCATTAAATCCTAGTTGATACTTAATTATGAAAACCTCTTCACCATCCTACAAGCTCTATAAATGACCATTTGTGGTAAGCATATTTTTCAAAGCATATTTTTTAATAAGCCAAGATAACTCAGAAATGTATTTCTTAAATCCTCGTCAAGTTACTTCTCCAAGTTATTAAATGATGGCGCTTAGCCGAAACCGGTGCAAATTATAATTTGATTAGTAAGTGAGTCGATAGTAGCAAATTTATCTTATTTTTTTTCTCTCTTAATTCATTAAGTATCTAGTACATATATTTTAAAGGAATTCACTTTAACCGAATGATAGGGAGGACTTTTTTCATAATTTGTTAAAGGTTTTATCCACGCAATCTGTTAGACTAGGTCAAAGTTGATCTTATTGCAAACCTTTGCAATTACGGATTGGTAATGAACTTACAATGTATGATTAGCTTGTGCTCTCTGCGTTTTATTACATTTGGTAAATCTTTGTTTGACATGACGGGTCTAATTATCTATATATTTAGCCTCTTAACTTAGTCATCTTGACATCAATGGTTATTATCAGTAATAAGCCACCTGCTCTGCCTCTGACAAACCGAGATAAGTTTATTTCCTGATAAAAACATCGGATCAATAGTTAAAATTGACAGTTTAGTTATAGATTGATGTATTCATAAGCTATAGCAATTTTTGATTGCATATTAGATAGAACTATTATTCCAAATATTTAACTTCAATACAAAAAGTGAAAGTTAAGAGCCCTAATCCCTTAATTAGTAACTTATTGGAGTAGAAAGAAAGATAGTCATTATATTTGAATCTGTAGCATTTGATGCGTTGACCGCACATAACAGTATAAGGCGGTAATTAGGAACAGGGTTCTTTGTTTTGTAAATTAGTTCAAATTAGACACCGGCAGAGTTTCCGTACTCAACCTCCTTGCACTCCTTGGACTTCCTCATCTGTAGATTGTAAGATTCATCCATAGACAAGATTGTAACTAGTAAGATAAAAATTAAGGTTAACGCGACCTTGAGCATTAATGTTATCTATCAATAGATCATTCGAGGATACAAGTTAGGGGAGTAATAATTGCAATGAAATTAGAGAACCCGGACGCACGCCCGGTAATTTTACGTATGTACAGATAAGCATAGGTAAATTAGGATTTTAATATTTTCATAAGACTGTCATAGGATTGTTACATTATTACTTTATACCTAAGATAATCAGATAAAGAAACGTTATAAAATATTTCATTGATACGCCAATATTCATTAATGCTAAAAAGAAAAAAAAAAGAAAAAATAATAATAATAATTAATAACTACTAAAACCAAAATCGGATGTTTAATTATTGACCAGTATTGAATGTGGTTTGCTTTTTCAATTGCAAATAAAAGTGCAATAACTAATAAATTGACATAAAAACGAGCGCGTACTCATTATTGGACGATGATGTAAAAAAAAAAAACTTTAGTTATAAAGAAAAATCAGCTTCTACATTGAATTTAATATAAGTTTTCACTTCTAAAATTGTTAATTGCCACTATTTTTTATATAACTAAATATAGATATAGAATAGGCATAGGCCATGTAAGTCTGATTCTTATATATTATTATTTTTTATAGTAATAATATTCAAATATGTATATATATGTGTGTGGGAGAGGGGCGTCAGGCGTCATACACCAAAACTTCTTTTAGAAGTAAAATACTTTTATTTAATAAAAACGATCTCTCTATTATGCAAAAAAACTCTGTAAACCAGTACTTATCACGCTTGGGACATATAATTTGGTTTTATGAAAGCATATCACACGTTTAATAAGGAATAGGATAATGGTTAGCATTACCCACATATGTGTTCGCGTGAAAAAAATCGGTACAACTATAAATGCTGCAGTTGCACGATCTCTTAAATGGTGTGGAGGATATATAATTATTAGAAAATTAACTGCAAGATTAATTTAGGTATAGCGTCTTAAGAAACTTTTTAATCTGCTGCATTTACAAGGCCACATATATACATCATACCAGCTGCACTGCAATTTTTTATTGACCCAGGTCAGTATAATAACACGAACTATTTATTTTTACTTATAAGCATAAAGAGGATATGACCACACCTTAAAATGTATTTATCGAACAAACAAAAAAAAAAAATTATATACATTAGGTAAGATATTATATATACATATANCCACCCTTCCATTTTATCAACTTAGCTAATGTTTTAAAGAGAAAAATATATATATATATATATATAATCAATTTTTAATCAAAATATCGACTTGTTGAGTATAGAATCAGCTTACGGGTGATTTATAGGCACGCATAGAAGAAGGTGGCAATGGTAATCACTCTTATACCAAATGAATCTCTTGAAGGAATAAAGTTTGGTACAAGGAACAGATAAGCCATCTTTCAAGGACGCATCTCAGACACGAGTAACCTTATATGTTATCTGAATTGATAAGTATTTAAGTATAAGTTTAATAAATTACCATTTGAGGTAAGAGTTCAAGACATTTTGGCAAGAACAATAGATTTTAAATGTTAGGCTCTGATGTTGATGAGTTAAAGAGGTCAGAAACATGATATTTTTTAAAGAGGTTACCGAAAGAATTTCTTTTCTAGTTAGTAAATTTTTAATTTCGAATCAAATAATTTAAATACTTCGGTGTGTAAGAACATTAGGCCACAACAGAAAAGTTTGGTTAATTTTCAGTCTTTGGTGGGCAAAGGTAAGGAGGCAAAACAGGAAGTAAGATGAAAGAGAGTAGTGATTGGTGGTATTGGTTGGTTGTTTTCAATGAAGCCACAAACCCTTAAAAATTCCTTCAGGTTTGAACTGCGGTAAAAAGGCCTTGCAATTGCAACCAGGAGGCTTCCAGGTATAGGCTTAAGGTGTTACCTAAGGTAGTAGGTATGTTAACAAACTAGACTGCGCAGGGTGTCCCTCAATAAGGGAAGAGCCATGGTTGACGCTGGAGCTGTGAGGATAGTGTAACTAGGTCTGTCTAAATACACGTGGTATAAATTAAGCTGACGGCCTGTAGGCACTAGGCGCGTGTCGACCCACTTGCAGTGCGATCTTTCCTTAAAGGTAACGCTGGAGTTTATCAGATGTTAGATGTTAAAAGGAGATTAGAGATAGTAGGGCAAACATACTATTTCAACTCCATCCCCGACATACCAGAGTAAAAAATTTGTAGGTTTACTACATTTTTTATATGCACACTGTGTTGAGCTACTAATATTAGTTTTTTACACGTAATGACTAACTATAACTAAAGCTTCATTGAGTTTCGAATACAGGGAAAATTCATTAGGTTTGTGGACCTAATTTCTAAAAATTTCGAAATAATATTCAGGGTTATGGTCGGGATTTAAATTTTATTGAGTTGCGAGTAACTGTTATCAAGTAAAATTCCGAACAATTATTTAACCGAACAGGATATTTGCAGTAAAAACCCTTTCAAGTTCTTTCTTAAAAAGTATAATATTTATTGTCAACGGGATTCTGGATAAACAAGAAAAACTTTTAAATTTTATTGTGATAGAATATACCCAAATTCTAAAGCATATTATACCCACCCGGGTGAAGTAAATTTACCATTATAAATAAATGAAAATAAAAATAGAACAGTTAATAGCAACCAACAACGTTACTTTTTAAGAGCTTATTTCATACACATTAATCTTGTATTACGCAATAGAGATAGAAGTAACAGATAGAATATTTATTTGAGTAAGCAAAAACTGTTATAACATAGTATACAGGTGAAATAATATATTAAGAAGTCAGCAATTATAAAATTATATGAAAAATTCCACATTTTTAACCCTTTATAACTAGTAATGGAATGACATTTGTTAAAAAACTCCAAAGTTGTCAATGACTTCATTTCTACCTTGTAAATTGAAATTTTTTTATTATGTATGTCAAAACAAAATACCTGTTAATTTCTAATCCCTAAATATAGAAATGGAGAGTAAAAATTCCCTTCAATTAAATCTTAAAAGTTTATTAAATAAATTTGATAATTTTTATGGATGGAATAAATCAATTTTTAATGTGGATTTTAGAAATAATACAATTTTTTTTTTAAAAAAATTTAATATTAAGTAGAATTGTTATAAGGGAAAGGATTGTTAAGTTTCTACAACTGACCATGTGTTGTCGTTTTAAATAAATCTCTATGACCCTTCTCTTTACTATATAAAATGTAAACTTAAGGCCTTGACTAAGAACTCATTCTACAGCTGCACCCCTCTAGACCTACATTGTCACCCCTTAAATGGTCCTGAACATTATCAGCATGTTTAAAACCATATCTTGTCTTTGGTAGGTAAGTATTAAACGTTTGAAAACAAAATTCATTTTAAAAGATGTGTGTATATAAAATGTATTTGATACAGGTTCAAGAGGAGAGGAACTTCTTCAGACAGCAGGTGGATAGAAGCTATATTGACAAGTAACTACACCACTATAAACTTAGGACGGTTGGTAGACCAGAGTTGTGTGCCTTTAACTTTTTTATAAATAGTCTATTGTTAAAGCTTTTATCAACCCTTAAATATGAAATAGTTTATTGTTTATTAGACTCTTAAATTAAAGGTTAAGGGGTCAATAGTTACAACGTTTCCATGATGTTTAAATACAGATTGAATACGGGTAGACTACAGTTTTTAGATCCAAAGTGTCCATGGAAGCCTAGATTCAAAACGGATTAAATACGATCCCGATACAATTCACTAAATTCTGGGATAGTATCTGGGTCTTAAGGTGCGTTTACACCTGACATTTATTGCATGATATTTATGTCAGACAGAAATCGCAGTAGTGTAAAGGTGCGTTTACACCTGACATTTATTGCATGATATTTATGTCAGACAGAAATCTCAGAAGACTGAGATTTATGTTTCTACTCTCAGCTAAAAGTTTCGACACTTCTATACCAACAGATGTAAACACCGATTATTTGAAAATTCAAACTCCTTTTCGTACATTTATTGCAAATTTTAAGCATTGCGAGAAGTGTCAGACATATATCTCCGACATAAATCTCAAGCAATATCTCTCAGATGTAAACACTCAAAGCGATTTCTGTCTGACACTTGACATTTATTGCCGGAGAGAAGTGTCAGGTGTAAACGCACCTTCAGTTGCATAGAAACACTTAAACTCGATCCTGGCATACGTAGAGCGTGGGTGTGAGCGCACCTAGCGTATTTTCTGTAGAAACTGTAGTCAAATCTGTCAAAATACGTAATAAAAATCATGGTTATAAAAGGTGAAGGTTACAAAATTTTCATAACCTTTAACAAAAGTAACCAAGAAAAAGTTTGGTTTTTTTTATTTCGTATTGAATACGGATTTAATACCACTCTTGGAAACTCCTAACTTGTTAAATCCCAAATCAGGATTCAATCCTTTCTTTTAACACGTAGAAAATCTGTTAGTAGTTTGAGAATTAGGTGTGCTTTGAACCCTACAACAACCTTAATTCATAATATCAACTAATACCTTAAACATCAAATAAATGATAATGTATAATGATAAATAATAATAATTAATAATGTTCTTTATAGAAGACTATTGATTTAAATAAGATAAATTGCAACGAAGTCCATACTTCTTTATGCTCTGTAACAGTTAAGTAAAATAAATTATTTACGTAACTTTAAAATAATAACGATTTAAAATAATTAAATAAAACCTTACCTAATAATAATAATGTTTTGTTTACATAAAGAAAACAACAAAATTCTCGGTATATTATATTAATAAATAGCACAAACTCTACAGCGATAAATAGAGTCCATTCCCGTACAATAAAAGAAACAAATAGGGTTATTTGTTTCTCTTAAAACAAACTTAAAAATAAAAATAAAATTATAACTTGTTACCTTCGTTATTTAAATGTTTTTCCCATTTCTTCATACACAATAAACCAATTTCAATATAAAAACTTTAAAATGTAAGATTCAATAAAGAATTGTCAAGAAGGAAGAAATAATTATTTACATTTTTTTTTCAGTTGGTCCGTTATATTTTTAAACTTTTACTTTTTTAATCAAGACAATATTTCACCCATTTTCAGGCTATTAACTGAGTTCTACCGTTATCGGTTGAACTATAGAATCTGGGGCCCCTACTGATAACACGATATCTCACTATCGACCTTTTTCGAGGCATTATATATCGATGTATATGTTGTCTATTGATACGTTTTTCTTCCGCCAGTTGCGCTGAACTTTATTTAAACTAATTTTATTTAAACTTTAATAATCGCAAAATATTCCACCAGTTACGCTCTGCGTAACTAACTACGTAAACTAACTATAACCTTCCCGTATTTTTCTTAGGAAGTGACATTTTTACGTATTTTTTTAGCTGAAGTTAAAGTGATAATTTAGCGAATTTTATACTTCGATTTGGACATCTTCCTGGTCTATATGCAGCAGGGTTGTTTTTCTTCAGAAAATGAGCGGAGCACCGCGAAGCGGTGCGGAGCAGCCGTTAAAAATAATTCGTTTCTCTAAACAGCACTGAACACTTCACTTTTACGTATTTTTTTACGAAAAAACTATTGAATTTAACGAGATGGTACAGCCGGAATCGTTTTTATTATGTAAAAAGGAACAGTTTAAAAAAAAATGCAAGTAAATCGGACAAGTTAGTGGGCCAAAAGTGCAGATTTACCACAAAGGTAATAAAACTAAACAAACAAATCTTTCGTTTTAAGCGCGTAAAATTACGTAATATCATGTATTGTTTGGATTTATCGATATATGACGTCATTGTAACAATCGATAGTACCGACTTGCGATATCGGGTAGGTGCCCCAGATTCTATAGTTCTACC
>KZ651049.1:884392-905282 GCA_001010745.2 Gerris buenoi | reverse complement strand
TATATATATATATATATAAAGATGTGAAAAATATACAGCCCCATAAATGTATTAAACCACAGCCCTATCCTAGTCAATAAAAAAATTATGTATTAATAAAACAGGGCTGGCAATAAATTTCAGTTAAAACCAATATAATTAACCTATTAGTATTTCCACATGTCTTAGTTAGTTGGAAAGCTTTAAGGTGAACTCGAATATAAATATTTGAAAAAATATATGTAAGTATCATAAAACCTGAACAAAAAATAATAAATATTGAACACTAAAAATATCTGTTTAAGAGTAACTAATTCTAGAATCAGCATGATGAAACAGGTGAACGAATTTTATATGATAATTAAATTTATGTGAGAACAATAAGAACTGTTAACTAACAAGTGGTATTGCAACAACGGACAAGCTCAGAATATGCTTACAAGTAAAGACATCACTATTTACAATCTTCCTAGCTTAGCAAGAAGTTACACGAAGACAGTCATTTGACTCAATGTATACTTAAAATAAGAAACATTTGTACACTAACGAGTTTCTCATTTGAAGTTTTCCTTTTTTTTACAAGCATGCCTGCTTGTAAAAAAAACATGTTGTCCTACTACTCTCGTAGGGGTATTTAGGAGGTTTTAAAAAACTAAAGCTTTTTACATTACTTTGGCTGAAAAAGACACTACATAATCGTAAAAAAAAGGCAGACATCAGGGAACATTTTTGTTTCCGTGTCTCTCTGTAGATCTGTCGGTCTCAATTTTCGGTTTGTGGACCTCAATTTTTTTCGAACCTTAAGATATGTTGGTTACCTTAAGATAAGCTGCACGTCCGATTTTAATAAAATTTACATGGTAGGCCATAATTAGCTTATTGTTGTTCCTAAATAAGTTTCAACCTTCTGCGCTCATTTATTTCTCTTCCACATGAGCACAAACATACATTTATTTACACCTATATCTTCAAAAGCAGTCATCGGATTTGTATGAAACTTTTATAGTTTATCGAAAGTATAACCAGCAGATAGCCCCAGATTGATTTGAACCGTCTGCACTCTTTAACTTTTACTAAATTGATACTTTTACAAGTAAAAAATCAAAACAATTTTGACATTACAAAAAACGGAGGAAACAATTAAACAATAATGGTTCGTAAAAGCATACAATCAATAAAGTACGTGGATAGGATGCGAGGAAGCTATGTGCCACACCAATCGGCAGTATATTTTTTTCTCTTACAACAGTTCCAACACTTAAGAATTAGCGTTTTAAAATTCGTGCATCTGTTTTGTTATAGCAGTAAACTGCACTTAAGTACATGAATAACACTAATTAAGTTGTAAATGCAAGCATTTTAAAACATTAAACAATTAATTAAGACACACTCATAGGCGTTAATTCTCTTATCACTTCTCTAAATGACTTTCCAAACTCGAAATAAAAGGCTAAGAATAAAAGAATGCAAGAGAAAATTCCATTTTAAATCAAGTCTAACGTATCCAAAGTTAAATTTAACTCTGGAATTTCACCTCTTTACGATGCAATCCTGCTGTTTTAATTATTGTGTTGTTTATCGAAATTGCAAGTTGCAAGTACTAACGACAAGAAGTCGAAGTGAAAGAGGCTTTTAAAAATAAAAAAAGAAAATGGATTTTTTTGTTAAAAACAGGAAAGGAATTTCCCAATTGGTATTGTTTTTTAATTGAAGGTTAGCGGCTAAGGATTGCTTAGAGGAAACCGATCATTACAAGCTTGCATTACACGAACCTAAGATAAAGCCTTTACATGTTTTAACCTTTCTTCTTCGCCCTCAGACAGTTCTCTCTTCAGGCCAAATAACTACTAGGTACTTTTTTGCTTACTCCTCGTGAACTTTCCTTACTTTACAAACGAATTGCTTATAGCACATCCTTTTTGGCGGATTCTAATAGTTACAGGTAATAATTAAGGATTCGAGTAGTTTAATGGACTTACTGACAACTTCATACAACCAACAGGAAAGAATGTATCTATTATTACCACTACACTCACTCCTCACCTCGATTTTCTAAACATTGTCTTCGATTCCTTAAGATATTTTGCAGGACAGCTTAATAAATTTTAACGCTGTATTTGCAGCTTCTTAAAATAAACCATAGTACAAATCGAAACTTTAGATTTTATATTTTTCTCTGTAAAAGAAAGTTGACAGAACTGTATCAAATTGTTATTTTGGAATATTAACAACCGGACTTAATAATTATAAAATCAGGAAGATATATTAATAAGGAATGAGAAATTTATAAAATAATAATTCATCATAAATTCGAATTATGATTTTTTAAATAAAAATATATTTAATTTAAATCGGATTTAAACTTAGAACTAAATCAAATTAAGATGTATACTTTATAATAACAATAGGCATAAATAATATAAATATCTTATTAAGAAAATAAGTTCACGAAGCATAGAGAAGCTCAGGAGATTCCAAAGGAACCGGATTTAATTTTAAATAAATTCATGATTCATGATAAGACTGGCGAAACTGCGCATTTCGACTGCAAATTTGGAATACTTTAACAAGCAGAATAATTAAAAACTATATAACCCTTACCTGTTCTACAGAGAGTTAATATGCGTAAAAGGTAATTAAAACTTAAAATAAAACCGGACCTCCCTCACATAAAATCGGACGGATAAGAGAATTAAATGATTAATCAATTCATTTTAATCAGTTATTAATCGGTCTTTATGTTAAATATGTTGAATTCTTCTTTTGTAAAACATGAATTCAGTAAGTTGCTATCTTTTTCCGAGGATATCTCTATAATATAATCGGAGCTATACTTAAAACTGGTCAACCTCCAAAAGTTGTTCAAACATAATCCGTGTAAAAGGAAAAGAACAAAATACAAAATAAAAATTTATATTATATAATAAATTTGTACTAATTCTAGAATCAGCATGATGAAACAGGTGAACGAATTTTATATAATAATTAAATTTATGTGAGAACAAATAAGAACTGTTAACTAACAAGTGGTATTGCAACAACGGACAAGCTCAGAATATGCTTACAAGTAAAGACATCACTATTTACAATCTTCCTAGCTTAGCAAGAAGTTACACGAAGACAGTCATTTGACTCAANGATAAGGCATGATTTATTTTATGATCTCTAAAAAAAAAAAAATAAATAAATAAATAAAAAAATCTAAATAACTGAGTTCAGGAAATTCCGCCTTACATTAGCCAAACTAGAGGGCAGAACAAGGAGAGAGTTAATTTCTCCTTTGTTTTTTGTTTGAAGTCATGAAGCTGAACATGAATTGAACAGCTGTCAAGCGTTCAGTGTTCAGCTAATAAGTCAAATTATTTTCTTTCAGCAACTGAGTTTTTATAATGCATTTTAAATTATTCAAGACCCTATAATAATTAATTGTTTTTAAGTGGAATAGTTATTTAATCCTTAATATTTTTTCATTAAATTGTTGTTTTTTTCGTGTAAAATTTACATAACATAAGATTAAATAATGTTAAAAAATATACATTTGTTTAATTCAAGAAAAATACAGTTCTCTCTACGTAGTCTTTAAGTAGAAGTAGAAATTAATTTAAAGTAATTAATTTAAATAGAGTCTCTCTAATCTGACACACACGGAGCCATGCCATTTCGGATTACAGAGATGTTGGATTAATGTATGTTTGATAATAAATTATTAAAACTGAAACAGGACGCACAATAAAACTAGCGTTATTACGCGAGATATGAGCGCAAACGCACAACGAACATACGTCTGATGGTTAGATTTTGTTTATGGTTTGCTCCTGTATCCAAGTTTCCTCCTCTTTTAAGGCTCAGTGCCGGATTACTGGACGTGCCGGATTGGCAAAGTGTCAGACTACAGTACATAGACTTAATTGTGTGTTATAGTCTCCAATGTCAATAAATCTACTCTATTAAATAAAATGATAATACATTTAAATCAGCTTGACCAGTGAATGTGAACTAATAGCATTCTGATAAAATAGTCTTAAAAATATATAACTAAGTAATATTTCATCTTTATCCTTGAGCCTTAAGACGAAAAGTGACAGCATAATACTTAAGTTTAGTGCAAATTTAATTACTTCGCTTAAGTACATGTACATATATTTTTAATTACTTTACATTTATGTACATTAAGAAAGTAAATTTAATTACCTTACTTAATTAATTATATACATGTAATTTATCAGTACTTATGTGTAAAGTATAAATTTTTAATTGCATTACTTAAGTGCACACATTTAATTACGTTACTTAAGTAAATATATTTAATTACTTTTCTCAATTATATATATATTCAATCAATCGTTCTTGAAATAGGTCTATATTTGTTAACTAGTGATCATTTTAACAATAAACTTAGTTTAATATAATACGATATATACATCGCACATATAGTATAAGTTTAGAGTGCTGAATAAAGTATATACAGGTTTACAGAGCTGATTTTATTTAAATCCAATAATAAACTTAATTTTATATTTTATTACTTTTTATTACGTTAATGCGAAGTAGAAAAGTGACAATTGGGATGGTTTATCGATAGTAGCCCATACATGTACCAATTTTAATTTTAACAGTCTGCGCCAATTAAATATTCCTTTAAAATGAATGGAACCATACTAGGAATTGAAACTGTGTACAAATATCATCCGTCAAATAAAACAAATTGGCAGACTATTTTTATTTATTTTAATTTATATCATTATAAGTTATAAGCATGAATGAATAGTACGAAATCTTGGTCAATTCAAGTAATGCACTATAAAATTTATTAATAATTGTATTTTTATAGGTATTTTTAGGAGTGAAGAGTAGACCGGAACAAAGCACACAAAGGCTAGCTGAAGATAGAACGGCATGGAAATCTATTAGTTAAAGCTGCACAGCACACGGAAGAAGACGGGTTAGTATTTTATATACAATTAAAATATCGTCATTAACCGCGATATACTCTTTACTGCGTCGAATAGTTTAACATTTTACTGTATATAAATTGTATTTTTAATTATGTATTTAATTAAAGGGTTTTTAAAGATAACTAAAACAAAAATCAACACTGAAAAGTAAGAACTTGAATTGTGTAGATGTTTCTTAAGAAGTACGTCTATATTAAGACTAAGAGACAAGAGACAAGACCAGTAGGAAAACGACACTGGTTTTTAATTGCCTATTGCCATCTTATCTTGGTATCCAGGACCTGTGAAGTAATTAAGGCTGTGTCTATACAGGTGAAGAGCTAAGTAAGGTAGTGGGACAGTTCGAAGGTAAAGGCACTTACCCAGCACGAACCTAGTGAGGACTTTACGCAACAATAAACCACTATAGTCGATGCCCAACTAAAACAGAAGGATGAGACAAAGAAAAAAAGTGTTTTTTGTCTAACCATTTGAAATGGAACGTTACGGTAAATTGTGCAACGGTTTGGAAAAACTTTCGTCAATGTGACTTTAAAAGGCATTTATTGAAAAGAACATACATTTTTTTTTTTTTTTTTTTTTTTTAAATTTATAAACGTTTAAATTTTTGAATTATTAATGTTTTATTGTAATTGATCTTAATCGTACAACTTTCGAGGGCAGAGTCCATCTTAAAACGGATTTGATCAAGGCTAACCAGGTTCCCGTTTGAAAGCTTACGTGAATGGAAGATTAAATTGTTAACATATTTAAACCGGTTACGTTGTGAAGTTAATTGACAATGGTCCTTACTGACCATTACTGACTTAGTGTTTCATGAAACTTCCCCTTTGAGATGAAATGAAATGAGAAATGTAAGATATATAACTATTTATACGTTTCTTTGTCTAAATAACAATTAAGACAAAAGGGATATTTAGTCCAATGTACTTTACGACAAAGGAATATCAAACTTCTATTTTTATTAGGAGGCGTAACAGTCTATAGAAGAACATTTTGTACACCTTCTTTGGATTGTTACTGCCTTCTGATTTTAAAAAGAGGAGTAACAGTGTAAGGAAGAACATTCTGTACACCTTCTTTAGATTGTTACTGCCTTCTGATTTTAATAAGAGGAGTAACAGTGTAAGGAAGAACATTCTGTACACCTTCTTTAGATTGTTGCTGCCTTCTGATTTTAATAAGAGGAGAAACAGTGTAAGGAAGAACATTCTGCACACCTTCTTTTACTGCCTTCTGATTTTAATAATAGGAGTAACAGTGTAAAGAAGAACATTCTGTACAACTTCTTTAGATTGTTACTGCCTTCTGATTTTAATAAGAGGAGTAACAGTCTAAAGAAGAACATTTTGTACACCTTCTTTGGATTGTTACCATCTTCTAATTTTTATAAGGGGACTAAGAGTCTAAAGAAGAACATTCTGTACCCTTTCTTTAGATTTTTACTCCCTTTTATTTTTTATATGAGGAGTAAAAGTCTAAAGATGTGCCTAATAAGGTATCATAATACCTAGGAGGGAAGTGTTAATAGATAGAATCAATTAATTTAGTGTTTCATGAAGCACGAAGCGTGTCCACTTAAACAATAATAATTAATTTTTAAAGAGCAACGTAGTAAAACAGTATATTGGTTTTTACACGAATGGTTTTAGTACCGATCTACATCTGCATTATGTCATTATTACTACATGCATACAAAGATACAAGTCTATATCTGTACTATCACGAGGATGATAAAAATGTGTTAATTCTCTGATATAATCGAACCCCAGATTATTGTTGGTGTTTGTTTCAACTTTTAATTAATAAATCCTTAATAAATAACTATAAAATAAACAGTTCTCAGGTTCCCCAAGGCCAGATCTTTTCCTCACGATTTTAATGATTAAAGAAACGACTTTAATCAAATATAGGTATGATCAGAGATGTGACTTATATAGGACTCAGATTATTTTTGCAGTTTAGAATTAGGTTCTAGGAAGAGCATTATAAACCTATAAACTTTTAGGACACAATGAATCAAAGAAATAAAAGTTGGATAGCACTTGTGTTTACAAAAGCTCAATTTTTCCATCATGATTTTAGTAATTTAAGGGCCCACTTTTATCCAAATAGGAATGGGCTGTCACGAGAATCAGCTTTATCTGGTCCCGTCAAAAGATGTAAAGAGCATTATTTTGTATTCTTAAACTCAGCGTTAAAATTAATCAGAATAGCATTTAAAATAATTAAATAAATCAACTAACTAAATAATTATCTTTGTGTGCAGAGTAAGAATTAAAGAAGGAATCATAAATCCTTGAAATAATTACAATATCATATATATTATACATTCTTTTTTTTTTATAAATTTCTAGAATTGCATTTTATTTCAGATTTAATGAATGCGGAAAAAAGGGATCTCTGCAAGAGATGCACCTATGAAGAAACAGTTTACGTAACTAACGCTAGAGAAAAAAAAATTCAAACCATCCTTATTGGAAAAAGAAGATTCAAACCAATATTATAGTACATAAACAGTACTGTCCAATACAAGGAAAGAAGTTCTAAAAAAAAAACTGTTATTTATTCTTTTAGTAAGAAAGAGTGAAAAAAATCAATAATAAATTACCTAATCTCAGATTAGAAATTGTTTAGAATTATCTTGGGTTTTTTTTAGAAGAATTGTAATAAAACATTTTTGTTGCAGATAGATTATACACAATTTATTTCCTTCTAAATATTAAATAACAAATATAAAAGGATTAAACAAAATAAAAAATTGATACTTTTAAAACGAAAGTGATAACCACCAACAGCCAGTAGATAAAAAAAAAAAAACAAATCGCCAACTTTTTTTAATAACAGTATTCAAAACTCCAAAACAAGATTACATCTTGTAACTTGGTAAAATCAATTTTCGTGAGTTATAATTTTATGTCTTGAAGTCTTTTTTTATTTTTAAATAATCTATATTGCGTAAGTTAACTTGTAAAATTTCAATGATTATTGTATAACGTAGATAGTTCTGTTACAAATGGATATGACAACGGTAGTTTACAAACAGTATTAATATCCGAACACCATTAATCTTTTAGATTTGGACTGCCGGGGAAAGAGAGAGAAGAAGTATGAAACTGCGGATTGATCAACCATTTGTTCTATAATAATAATAACTATAAAGGCTAACGATTGTACTATAATTCTTTTATAAATACATTTGCTCATTTTTGTGTATGCATTATAGCAATTATGATATGATATATAACCCAAATTTTACAAAGAAAATTTAAAATAGGTAGTTATAACATGATTTGATTAATAAAATTCGGTATAGCTTTGCAAACATAAATAAAACACAACATCATCTTGTTTACCTTAGCTCTTGTTTTTAGGGTTTTGAAGATACTTCTCAANCTTCAAGTTTGAAGACACTAAAATAATAGGCAGAGAAAACAAAACCAACAGGAGGAAGATGCTTGAAGCACTTAACATTGCCATTAATTCAGAGACAACAGTCAACCTCAAAACCGATTCGAGGTCTTTAAATAAGTTTTATAGTGGAGTTTACCATCCGAATTCAAATCTCCCGCCACAAAATTCGCCGCTTCAGACGATTTAGTTTAATAGTCTGTTATTATAATTATTTTGCATTGAACACCTAGAACACATTGAAATTATTCAAATATTTGTAGTGAATTTAAGTTACCTTTAAATTTAAAATATCCTTATCAAGGTGGATAACCTGGAATATTTTAGCTGAGTCCTTATCAATAGTGATAACAGGACATGTTTTTTAAAATTATAGTAATAAACTTTCTTTTTAAATTGCCACTTTTTGTTAATTAGTTATTGTTATTATTGTTAATGATTTGTTGTGCATGTTGTCCACCTAGGATTTTTATCAATGTTTTAAATTGTAGTGAAAATTTTATCAGGCCGTCTTAGGTCACCTTGTTATGTTATGCATTGTAAATCGTCTTCATAGCGTAATGGTCTTTGACATTTTAAACACAATATATATATATATCGAATAAAGAAGTTCCAAAGAAGAATATAAAAAACTTTTTAAATTGCGTAATAACCGGTCATAGGTTGTGGCCGGTATAAAAGGAATTTTATTATCCTGAAACTGTTTCTTATTTAATATTGTTAAGGTATTAATGAGGAAATATAATATAAAAAAAGTTCAAGTTACTATAAAGTCCGAGAAAGTATTTACATAATGAACAAAAAAAATATTGTGTAGGATAAAAATATAAACAAAAGCTTTACAAATTCTCAGTCTTTGTTTTTCCATCTCAAGCACACGCCGTAGAATTATACGTCGTGCGCCGTGAAGTGAAAGATAAAACGTAATAAGATAATCAATTATTATATTTATACCTGTAGCGTGTAGAGTATGAATTATATGAGATCTAATAAGTAATATTATAAGTAGAATTATTATTTGTGTAGTAATAAGAAATTAGCTGTATATAATAAGAAAAAAACAACTATATAATCATTTGTAACTTAATAGTAGTAAATAGAATAAAGTAAGGTTTACAAAGAATTAAGCTCTTGAATAGTTATGTCTGAGTTAATAGTTACGATTAAAATTTATGAAGTTAAAAAATGTAACATAGTTATTGAAGTAATAACGTTGATCATGTAATTTAGAAAAAGATTAATTCAACATAGTTAATGAAATTATAACTTTTAAAGTAAGGAACTTTTTGTTAGCTTTTGATTTTTCATTTCTTGATCTTATACATAGTTGGATTGATGCAATAAGTTTGATTCGTCTCGGCTTACAGGTTTATACCTTTACTTACAGGTTACTCCTTCTTATGAATACCTGTAAGCCTAGAAGAATACCTGTAAGCATGGCATGACCATATGCATCGCCTAGTAAAAAGGATAATACTCTCGAAAAAAGTGACCTTGAGTTTTTTTGGTCGTTGGATATTTGCAAGCTCGGTGAATTTTCTTTAGTCTAATACTTGCAAACCTTTTCAGAAGGTAACAATCTAAGAATACTACTTTTTATTACCTTAAAGTAAACTCTTTATATTTAATGAAAAATCAAAAAAAAAAAAAAAAAAAAAATTATAAGTTCAATATCGATATTTAATTAAGTCTCCTGAGTTCTGAGTTGGATTTTCTCTAAAAATAATTGTTCCGTAACGTTTGATCTTATTCCGTACAATAACAATTTTTTTTAAAAAAAAGTATTTAAACTAATTTTTCCCACCAAAAAGCAATGTACAAATTAATATACCTATATCAAAATATATTATGTGTTCTTATCTTCAACAAATTTTTTTTAACTCTGATATTTTTAAGTTATTTTACCGACAATCGCGTATAAATATCAATAATTATTGTTAAAGCCAATCCGGCTGATATATAGAACTTCAAAGAATACATTTAATTTATGTATTGACATTTTTAAAGATAATATTTCAGTTAACGTTTTGAAGTTAAGAAGCTTTGAAGTTTCTAGATAATATATTCAAGTATTATGTACATATTACAGAAAATTATTGTTATAGTCTTTTTCATTTCAGTAATAATCATTTTGATTTTACATAGAAACCATATTAGTCATCACACACCTTCCGCATATTTGCTTTACGAAAATTACATTAATGATTAAAAGAGCAACCTAATAGAGGTTATTCTGATAATTTACGAGTATAACATTGTTAAATGAAGCAAAGCTTTATACTAATATTATAGTTATTTGAACAAGTATTGTTATGTTTTTTTTTAAAGATTTTCAGGGTCGTATTAAAAGGTCAGGGTGTGCTAGTGGACGGGATCATCTGTGAAGACTTTAAGTTGCTAAGTTCTAAGTTCTGTCCCTAAGTCAGCTGATTTCTGAGGCCAGTAGAAAGAGAAAACGGCCTCGACATCGTCTGGGCAAGCCTTCCGCCAACTTGCACGCCACGCCTCCTTTGTGGCTTTCTAGACCCCTTACTCGTTTTAAGAGCCGCTTATCGCATTAGCAACACCAGTTTCTTATATGTTATGTTCACATCTAGCATTAACTAAAAAAAAATCAATTAAAATATCATATGAACTTCCTCATATATATTTCGTAACATGAATTATTTACAGTTCTTAAAGTTCGGTGTTAAAACGGGAGAGTTTTTAGAAAATAAGCTTTTTAAAGATTCTGTAGAACTAAAAAAATATCATCTCAGGTGGATTACCAAAGAAAGGTTAGAAGTAAGAAAGGTAAATGATCCTCAAAAGTCGTTAAAAAGTAATACTCTCCAGTAAATCATTTTTGAAAATAAATGAGCAAGTGAAACACGCAACACTTAAAAGATAATGAGAAATGTAAATAATTTAATACTTAATACGTATTACGAGACTTCTCAGTAACTGATTAATAAAACGATAATATTTGGACATGCGTTAAATAAATAATTTAAATCGGTCCTTTTTCGTATAGGTGTTTTTAATCACAATGTCAAAGTTACAAATGTTTTTAAAGTTTTGTTTTAGGTTATGTAATTAGTTTTTTAGAAAATGTTATGGGCAGAGCAAATCTGTTATTTGGAGCGTAAATTAAGTTTTTCATAAATTGTTTGATTGCGATTTTAGAATTTATAATAGAAATTTTTAAAGATAATATTAAAAAAAAAATGCATTAAATTTGTCAGATAATGAAGTGCAACTGCGTCCGTAACCTTTCACAGCTCTTTTGTGTCATTTATTTACAATATTCTTGCCAGGCGCTTAAATGCTCTGGAAATCATTTATAGCGTAATGGTCTTTGACATTTTAAACACACATCTTAATTGATAATGGTAAAAACTGGATGTAAGTTCATTTTTATGTCACGGAAATAATAATATTCCCTTCTTATTTTTGTAAGTATATTGAAAGGCCCCCATACACGATCAAACTAGTTTGACAAGCAAGTTTGATCAAAAGTTTGTCAAATAAGTTTGACGCCCAGTTTACACCACATCAAGCCATCAGACTTTCAAATTTAACCCACATGCGGACCAACTTACTTGTCAAGGCAAGTTTGTCAAGTAAGTTTGATCGTGTATGCCCCAGCCTTAAGACAAATCTATAATTAAATAACTTATTTAGAAAGACAAGGCATGAGAAATTTTGTTAGAAAACCTTTGTATGGTCTCTATTGCCTCAAGTGGTTGTTTTGCACTCAAAATAGTAGGTACGCAAAAGAGCAGATTCCTGCACTTACTTTCCCAAACTCTAGTGTTCCAACAAGAACTTAAATAAAATGCCTCTACTAGGCAGGTGACATTGCAAAAACTTAAAAAAAAAATTGGCAACACAGGCAATTAACAGAACAGCTGGTGTAAATGGTATTTTTGTCGAATGTCGCAGTGTTTGTAGATTATACTTTTACACTTCACTTATAGTTTAAAAACTAGATGAAGGACCAATTTAAAGTACAACCCGAGCTTGAAGTGTTTGCTGCATTTAAGGAACCATTCTGTACTCTCCTGCGGCTCGTGTGTTAACATTTCTCTAGAGTGAAGCTAAAGTTTCACTTTTCGCACTTGTGTCACAAATAACTGTTGTAAAACCCATTTTTTTTTCTAAAATCGGTTCCACGCCCTCTTAATGTAATGAAAACTAATATCTTCTAGCTGCACAAATTCTATATCCCGGATAATTAAATCTAAAAGAAGCAAAAGAATGAAGAGCCACAACTAGGTTCAAGGTCCTGAATCTCCCACGTATTATATCTATCGTTTATTTCTCACAACAGAAGCCTTTATTTTCTCGCCATTGATCATAGGAAAAGATAAATCAACACTAATTGTCAAGTGTCTTGTTTTCCTCGAAGAGAGAGAAAAAAATAATGCATTCATACGTGACCTTGAACAAGTATCCCGTGGATAAGACCAATACACATTTCAATATATGCCTTATGGGCTTTTTTTAGTAGGTCTGGGATATCCACTGAGAATTATCAACAAAAGGATATAAATTAAAAATTAAAAATGAATAATTGCCTAAGACATATGAACAAGACTTTGTCTTATAACTGAAAATTAATTATGCAAGTAAAAACATTTATTTGTATGTAAAACTGTTAAAGCGAGATAATCTATAGAAGGTAAGAATCATCTTTAAAACGTTGAGGTCAAGAAAGTCTGTCTTATTTCCTCATGGAGTTAACTGACAGGATAGATAGGACAAAAACTAGATTAGAGTCAGAAACTAGGCACGACAGACAATAAAGAGCCTCCACATAGACACTGCCAGCAACGTTCCTTTCAATAACTAAAAATATTTAAGCCAAGGTTGTCTATTTTGTTTCAGAGTTATTGTAGTAAAATTAATGATTTTAAGAACTGTTTTTTGTTCTAATATGACAAATGAATCTGTCACTATATTCGTCTACTCGATACAATCATAAGTTTGCAAGTGTAATTTCTCTGAGAACAATAAATAAGCAATTACATTATTATAATCATTGTTAAAATCAATAATGATAAATAATCAGATATTTCATTGTAAAGAACAGCTTTTTCACTCGAATTCTACACCTTTCGGCAGGATGATCCCTTTTTAAAAGTTTATCAATAACTTAAGCTTTGTTCTATTTACCAATTCCCTTTTAATGAGACTGAAAATGTCTCCCTTATCCTTATCCATTACCTCTTTGAGAAAAGGTCACTGATCTCATTGCACTGAACACCCACCGAGTTTTATGAAAAGCTATGGCTTGCCTATTACGTTTCAAAGTTTCAATTTTTTAACTTATTATTCCTTAATACTATTTATTTCTTGTTATTCCTTCCTTTTTAACTTTCTTTGTTTTCTAGTTATATCCTATATTCCATATTCTTATCTTTTCTATATTATCTATATTTTTTCTTATATTAATATGTATAAATATAATATGTATGTATTATATGTTCAAAAAGAGCAAGAGGCTAAGAAACGAAAAATTGTAAGAGATTAGAGTAGAGTAATTCTATATCAATAATCACACAGCGACAAGTGATATTTATAACAGTTAGTTCCTTTGGTTTTGGATATTGTTTGGATTGCATAATTAAAAATCGGAAATATGCGTTAAATATAACGGTTTTGTTAAATATAACGATTCCGTATTACCAGCGTTTCACAAACCTTTTGACCTTTCGTCGTTTACCAGGATTTATTTCACTCTTACAAACTACATTTTTAAAACAAATAATTACTATTTCAACACTTTTGCAAGAATAGTTCTATCGAAGATATTAAATAGTGATAGATTGAAGCGCTAATACAGGCACCGTAAAGATGCTGCGGTTCCGCTTCACAAAGCAAGGGGATCCTCCCAGGAAAATCAAACTAACCACACTCAAAACACTTTGTGCAGTTCAAAATGCACAAGAGTTTATTAGTTCCAGAAAAATAGCCCTAGTGAAATTTTTCCAGGTTAACATACCAGGAGACTGCGAAACCGTAAAATAGGTTCTTAACGAGGGTTTTCTTTATATTTTTTTCTCTAAAGAGATATACTGGAAAGAAAAGAGTCTAGTGTAACCGGCACCCCTTCCTACAATAGAAATGTTGAGTCCTTTACGTTGTTTTTAAGAATGATAATTTTTATTCAACTTTTACTTGGTTCTGTTTAGTGTATCAACTCTTTTTTATCTTGATAAGATGGTTTGATTGTGTTCATTGCAAATATTAAATGGATATCAACCAAAGCATCATTTGACTTAACATTAATAAATAATATAAAATATTATGTATGAATGCTAGGTGTACCCTGTATTGATAGTTCTTAATTGTGTAGAAGGATCCTTTAAGGGTAAGAATAAAAATCTGTTTACAACTGCTTCATATGAGTGGCAACGTTTCGGCTCCTCAAGCCATTTTCGAGCCTAAAACAATAATTTATTGTAAGAAATTAATATAAAGCACTATCTTTAAAATTAGAGTCACCTTACAGAATAACACGAGTAATAATTTGACTGCACACACACATTATTGTAGGACATAAACCCCAGAATAAGACCGATAAATTGTTCCACAATCTTAAGGATAAGATTCCGATTGACAACGTAATTGGCACTATTTATCAGATCCCGTGTGGACAGTGTCATAAAACTCCTGAAATACAGATTAGAGCAACATCGCTATGACCAACTTAAGGGTAACGCAAATACAGCCCTTTCTAGCCACTCTCTTGCCACACACCATATCTTCAAGTTTGAAGACACTAAAATAATAGGCAGAGAAAACAAAACCAACAGGAGGAAGATGCTTGAAGCACTTAACATTGCCATTAATTCAGAGACAACAGTCAACCTCAAAACCGATTCGAGGTCTTTAAATAAGTTTTATAGTGGAGTTTACCATCCGAATTCAAATCTCCCGCCACAAAATTCGCCGCTTCAGACGATTTAGTTTAATAGTCTGTTATTATAATTATTTTGCATTGAACACCTAGAACACATTGAAATTATTCAAATATTTGTAGTGAATTTAAGTTACCTTTAAATTTAAAATATCCTTATCAAGGTGGATAACCTGGAATATTTTAGCTGAGTCCTTATCAATAGTGATAACAGGACATGTTTTTTAAAATTATAGTAATAAACTTTCTTTTTAAATTGCCACTTTTTGTTAATTAGTTATTGTTATTATTGTTAATGATTTGTTGTGCATGTTGTCAAACCTAGGATTTTTATCAATGTTTTAAATTGTAGTGAAAATTTTATCAGGCCGTCTTAGGTCACCTTGTTATGTTATGCATTGTAAATCGTCTTCCATTTTGTCTTATTAATTATTAATTGTTGAGCCGTCACTCAGTGAAATTTTTCTCATTATTTATAACTTGTTGAGCTGTTTTAATTTTTATTACTTTGATGATTACGTTTTATTAATGTTTATAGGAAATTGACGTGGTGAACTACCAGTTCTCCTATATTTTTGACTCCTTTCTTCACACAACTCTTCAGCTTGTTATAAATCTCACTTAGAGGTAATTACTCGTGTTTTTCTGTAAGGTGTCTCTAATTTTAAAGATAGTGCTGTATGTTAATTTCTTACAATAAATTATTGTTTTAGCCTCGAAAATGGCTTGAGAAGCCGAAACGTTGCCACTCTTATGAAGCAGTTGTAATCAGCTTTTTATTCTTACCCTTAAAGGATCCTCAAACACAATTAATAAAATATTAGTTTATAAGCCGGCTTTACACCTTGCGATTTGTCGGTGCAATCTGGCCGGAACGATAAATCGCACCGATATATCGTAAGGTGTAAATGGAAATTGAATAACGATAGAGATCGGCCGACAAATCGGTGCGTGTAAAGGGAGGTTGTACAACCTCCCGGCCAACCCCCTACGTAAAGTAAATTAAAAAGAAAGATCGGGGTAAGAAATCGGTGTGGTATAAACGCTCCCAGGTTGCAACGATATATCGTGCAATTTATCGTTCCTTCAGATTGCACCGACAAATCGCAAGGTGTAAAGCCGGCTTTATGAGGATATCACCTTTCAGTAGAAATAAGTTGTAGACTATAAAATCAATTAATGAAAAACATAACAATAGAAAATTATAAATAAATTATTAGTTCATGAATGGGAGAGAACCTGCTCTCAAATTCATGCTAATGAAAATGAAATAAGCTTAAGGCGGGGATACACTTGAGCATTCGTCCCGAATGAGCATGCGATTCCATTCGGCTCGCCCTTTCCATATCTAGCAATTCGGGGCAAACGCATGCTCATTCGAGGACGAACGCATGCTCTTTCGGGGGCGAATGCATGCTCATTCGGGGAGATTGCTCAAATGTGTCACCACCGTTAGATAATTTAGACAAAAATATATATTATTTATACTAACATAACTGTAAAATCAACAACAGAACTCCAAGACGATGAAATTCAATACAACATCTCCAAATCATCCAAATTGACACCACAGTTATCTTCTATGTTACTTATAATAATAATCATAGGAAAGAACAACGTCAGATGTTTAACAAGATATTACATTAAACACATGAATTTCTTTAATACGACTTAACATATTAATCCTTACCTTCGTCTAACAAAAGCCTCATAGTATTACAAAGCTTTCGAATTTCCCTATACAAAAAAAAAAAGAAGTCAACGTTCCACCTTTGGAAAACTGTCAAGAGAAAGGCATCCTTGAAACTCCTGTGGTAAAAAGACAGTTTGACTTTAGAGGAGATTAAAAATCTGATACCTGACAAGATTAAAGGAAGAAAAAAAAATTACAGTTCGCCGATAGTTGAAAAGAAAGGCCAAGTAGACAAAGCTTGTGGATGGGCGCCTTATAACCTTAACGTGTTGAGTAACACCGGACCTTTTATTAATTCTACACGAGATTACTTTATAGGTATTATTTACTTTGATAGCCAGCGGTCTCTGGGTATTATACATTATAAACGCTTGATATCTTACGTTATATACATAATGGAATGAGGCGCTGACAGTAAAGTTAAAGAATAGGGGCATAATAACTACAAAATAGCCCGTATTCTAACAAATAAAAAAAGAAAAGCAACTAACTACCACAATGAAAGGGGAAGTTCTGAATCAGACTAATAATCTTAAATTAATGTATCATGTCACAGCAACAATTAAGAGTTGTGGAAGGCTCGTAGAAATAAACTTCCTATTTGCTCGAGTATCTTGGAAGATAGGCTTCGAAATGCTATTTCAGCACTCTCGAATTGAGAAATTCTGATTTAGCCTGACAAACGACATACTGGAAGCTCTTGAGCAGTTCCAAGCAGAGACACAGCATAGTCGTAGCTAAGATATAATGGCTTTGATTATTTCTTGTCCGAGATGCTCTCTCTAGCGTGTCTAACCGAGTTCCTTTCGACAATAAAATAAAACAGGCATAGGATGATTTTTCCAGTAACAAAACAAACATGCCTTGTTATCAAAACCGACTCGTTTTGTCTAAACGCTCAAATAGTTTCCTGTCTTTCTACCGTTGGCTTTCTCTCACTCGGTCTCTCGTCGCCATATTTTATTCTTTTGCACATGGGTTGCTTATATATTAAGAGTATGACTATAAGTCATTATTTTATTTTTTACATACTGAAGTGAAAGTGAATCTGTCAATAGTGAAACGAAATTGTAAAAATATAGATAAGACTGACTAATCATACATTGTTTTTCCATCCAATTCTGATGGAATTGAAGATGTAGTTACGGCCAATAATAAAAGTAATCACTGAGTCACAGGAAGTAAGTAAATCGCGAGAGAAAGACCATTTCTTTAACTGTAAATAAACTTTTATAAAACCTATAAACTACAGAGGTATTGAGATTTTAGAGAGCTCAAAGAAGGTATATTTACCAACTATAAAAATAAATATCACGCTTGAAAGAGAGCAGTAATTTTCGATATTTACAGCTCACTTGAACCATAAGAGCCACCTTTCCTCTAAAATTAAAAGGAAAGAGATGCATTATTTGTTATCCAAATCATATACAGTTTTCTTCATAAATAATGTACTTTAATGTTTGTTGTTAACCTTATTAATTATCTAAAGGTAGAAACGTCGTTAATAAACGTGTAATAGTTCCTAGATAACCAATAGCAATCTTCTTTGAGTGGGGTATCAAATAAATGCTACTGATAAGGATTTGTTGACAACCGTCTGTGGAGAAAGAAATACAAGGAATAGACCAATAGGACAAGGACCAGAGACCACGTGATCATTTTAGTTCGGATTGAGCTCGCTTGGAAGTGTTAGCATATGGAGGGAGCATAATGAACCACTTTTCAAATTGCATTGCTCCCTCTACCCCTTCCTTGCTCTGAGCTTGCTACAGTAAAAGTAATCGCTTTTATAGAATAATCTAGTATATTATTTATATGTAACTGGCAGCTAGATGGCCATCTAGTAAGATATAAAAATGCGTTAAAATCATTAGATTATCATTAAATAAAAAAAAGGTGGCAAGTATCCAAACTGAGTGAAGAACGTGGACTGGGAATTATACTTGCATTATTGTTGGTCTCGAGGGAAAGTGCAGTCTCTAGGACACGCATTACTTTTACAATAATTTAAGTAAAATATGTAAATAGATAATGTAGAAATAAATTTTTTTATAGTAAGAGGGGGAAAATACTAATTATATAAATGTTTATAATACATACATGAATAATAATTGTAATGCAGTATTTATAACTTCAAGCATTAATTATGCATAAACAAGCACTATTAAAGATATAAAAAATAGAAAAGCAATGAAAAAAACGTTTCAATTACTTATGTAACTACTAATATACGAGGAACGTATATATGAGGAAAAGAGGAAATCGTAAAAATCGCAGTTAATAATTATTAAAGGAGGGAAAAAACTATAATTTAGAAGAATAAACTATAATTAAGACTGGAGAATGATGAAACCAAAGAAGATTCGGAAGTTGGGAAATGCAAGACGAAGATATAAAACGGTTTTAAATGTTGAGATGAATGCTAAATAAATCTATAATTTTTACTTTCATATAATAATTGGTTTTGCGTTGCCACCGCACCAGTTAGAGGCCTGACCCCCTTAGAGAAAGTGATCATCTTAGGATGATGGCCCAGGTCGAATTCCGTCCGACCGACTTTATTTTTTTTGCTTCGAATTTCTCTTCAGGTCTCTAAACCACATCAAACTAGTTAATTAGTAGCTTTGCTTAATTATAAGTAAATTTAAATTATCAGAAATCATTTATGTTATAAAGCATTAAAAAATATATTCATTTATAAAGATTAAACATATTTTTAAGTGAGAACTATCTAATTTTTAAGATAACTCCAGAAAAAGGTTGAAAAACAACATAAAATATAAGATTTTTATTAACACAAAACTGGTTCTGAAAATGTAAATTTTCAACAAAGTACCTATAAGTTTTAATGACCAACTAAAAGTCACATGCCGATCAAACAAATATTTGTTACATGGTTTCTTACCTAAAAAGATTATGTAGAGTCATGATAGATTATAAAAGAGTCTAGCGAGATATGGTCGATTGATCTTTAGAGCTTTCGACTATGACAATAATGCAGCAACCTTTTTATTAAATGATTTCCTTTAGATAATCTTGGATGACTGCTTTAAGGAGTGTTTGCTAAAGATATACACATATATGAAATAGACCAAATACTTAGGCCTTTTTCAAAAGAAGGTCATTGCGGTTTATTTCTATTTTCATACTTCAATTATTCAATTTGTGAATTTTATAACATCAACGCCTTTCATTATAAACAGCTTGGTTTTCCGGTGAAATCCGCGTCACAAAGAGGATGAAGTCCGTTTAGCTTCCACTACTGGAAGCATCTTCAGGTGTGTGGTGCATCGCGATGTTCACTTGAAGCAACAACTAGACACACATGTGTGTGTGGGGTATGTCTTGATGTTGCTTTAAGTAAACATCACCTGATGCACCACACACCTGAAGATGCTTCCAGTAGTTGAAGCGAAACCAAGGACTTCATCCCCTTCGTGACGTGGATTTCACCGGGAAAACAAGCTGTTTATTACGAGTCTACCCGCGGAAGCCTACGCACCAACTTTCATTACAATAAATAATGTCGATAAACTAAAAGATTTCAATCTATGAAGACAAAAAACGAAAATAGAAAGAAAAACTAGTTACTTCAAGTGAATGGTGTGATTGGTGAAATGGAGTCATGAACTGAAAAAACAGCATTTATATAAAGACACAGGGGTGCCCAGAAGTAGGTTTTATAGTGCAAGTTGCGCACTGAGAATTTTTGGGGGGGATTTTTTTTTTTCTTTCTTTTCTTTTCTTTTTTAACAGCATGATGTTTACTTTTTTTGTTGTTGTTACTTTATGGATGTTGGAATCTAACTTATTTAGCTAACTGACTGACAAATGTTTGAACACTTCCAGAAGAGCTAGAGACTAGGGATTTGCACCATTCGACGCGCAACGTCCATATTGTGAACCAAAATAATTATAAAAAGTTCACTTTTCCCACTTCTTCCCCCC
>KZ651049.1:855500-868459 GCA_001010745.2 Gerris buenoi | reverse complement strand
TGTTTTGGAATTTTTGGAAATCGGAAGAATTAAAATTGTTTTTGGAACGAAATTCCTTATGGCACGTTCTGGATTCCGGGGGGCTTTAACACCCGAAGACTCAGGCCACTTAGGTGGGCCCATCGAACAAACCAGGGTTAGGGACAGAAATCTTCACACTTTTGTGGTCGGCAACCAGTCGGTTGTATTACTACCAGGAGTGTCATCATCATGGTTTCCAGGCCGAAACCTGGTGGCGCCACTCTTTCGAGGAGCTTCCCATTTATTTAAACAATGCTGGGTTGACATTGAGCGGGGGACCCGGTCCGGGAATCGAACCCAGAGCTGTGGTTAGAAGCGTTCACCCTTCCATCTACTAACCCTGCTCGAGGCTGCTTAACTTGCGTTATCACACAGACAGCGCGCTAGCCTCTGAGCCATCCAGGCCCCCTTAACAAGAGATATAGAAAACTCTCTACATTTTATAAAACAACTTTTCTACATATAATTAATTTATCATTCAATACATTTATATAAAGGGCGAATAATTACCTTAAGTATCTTATACTCAAGATTATCCAAAATTTTGTTTATAAATAATAAAAAATGGCGCATCTAATACAAGATTTAGTGCATTGAAAATACCCCCAAAGAAACTATCCGATTGAGTAAAGTATAGATCATTTATTACTTGGTAGAGATGTAGAGTAAAAAAGTTTCAGTACATAACATTAGGCTAAAGTTATAAAATTTAATCATTTTCGGTAAAAGAATGGACCATATAAATTTGACTGGTCAACCAGACATTTATGAACGGAATCTTCTATTGTTATACCTTTATTATGATTTATTAATTTTTATCTATCAAAATAAGATTAAATTAATTTATGTTTAAACTATTATTATAGGTATATTACTATCCACGATTAAATTGACTGATTATTACAACTTTCTTTTTTGTTTGGCAAATATGAATTGTCTCTCCACGTAAATTGACTGATTTATTTATTTTATATTCTACAAAGCAGCTTCCAGCCTTCATAAGGTCATCATCAGTGCCAGAATAAGGAATAAGTAATATTTCATTAAACAAATGAAAAGCTAATCAGTGAGTCTAGTCTAGTTCATATCGGATATCAACTTAAGACGAAAGTTTAACGTTGATCTCCGTAGAAACAAATTAGAAATTGAATTATTCAATTTACGTGGATACAATTTATATTATTCAAGAAGACCTTCTTAGGCGCTCCCATATCTAAGAATTTTTTATTCGTTTATGTAAATAATATCAATATTGTATAATATAATGATAAAATTAATATACAAAGGATTTGAAATAAGATTTATTTATCATTTGGCCCGTATAAAAAATTCTGTATCAACCAAAAATAGTTACTCCAAGGTTGAAACTACAATAAGTTCACGCGGGTTTTTCATTCCATCGAATTGTATCTAAATTATTTTTATGGTATCTTAAAATATACACACAGCTACTAATGTAACATTTAAACTTTTAATTTATCACTGTTTTAAATTAGTAATATAAAAATTTCCAACTAACTGTCTGTAATTATTTAAAATGTATAACCACCCACGCATGACTAGTATTAACAAAAATAAATGGCATAAATCAAGTAATACTGACTGATAAAAGCCTGGTTATTGGTTATTTAAAAACGCATTGTTTAATTAACATAAATCATTGTTTAAAGTTCTTAGTCTTAATAGTTTTAAAAGCTTAAACTTGCAATAAAGAGCCATTAAGGTCTCTTCGAAGGTTTAAAGGAAAAAAAATTGCAATTTGTTGGTTGGATGCACGCTCTACTAAGCTTAACCAATGCTTCTTAAATGCAGGTCGGTTTGACTTGGAAATCTAACGGACAGGAGCGGCAAATCAAGGCTATCAACTGCTAAGACACCTTCGCGGAAACACTATAAACAGGTAGACCTTGAACCGAACTAACAGCTATATTACCCACCCCCGATATACATATAACCCCCACCATGTAGAGAGAAAAAAGTTTATAATAAAATAATCATGAACGTGATCAGAATGGCGCCAGTTGTTAAACGTGTACATGGATAAAAAAGAAATGGGTTGATTTAAGAAGTAGTCCATTCGCATTGTTGTAGAACAATTGTAGAGGTTTGAAAATTCGGTCAAGAAACTATACAAGAAGAAAAAAAAAAATAAAAGAGGAAAATACTTAGCACTCTATAAAACCATAATCAATTATGGCTGAGATAAATTATAAATAGAAATAAGCATTCCTAACGGGAAAAATAGAGCAGATTTTCGCCATTAGTCATCGATCTGGTTTCTGAAAACCGCAAATGACAAAAGAATCTATTGGTTGAGCGTGAAGTCTCACGTAAAAAAGTTTTTGTTGGTAGTATTGTAAACATGAAATTAGTTAAAATAAGGGGGGCCCGCAATTTTTTATTTATTTATTTATTTATTTTTTTGACAAAATGGTATGCAAAAAATAAAACAATTTCCGCATGTGTTATATATATTTTTTTAAATCTACTCTTCAATACTTTTTATTTGATACCCTACTCAAAAATTAAAGAAAACAAAAAAAAACGTTCCCTATATTTTTCCTATGTGCGCGTCGAAACGATCTCTAATACTGGAAAGTTTCATGTTTTTATCTCTTTTGATCCAAAAGTTATTGAAACCTTACAAAGTGACAGGCAGTCAGACATAGAAACAAACGAAACTATAAGGTTTTTTTTTGGTTTTTCGACGAAACCCTAAAAAGGGACAGGAGATCGCAGATGGATCTGCTATCAAAAACTTTACTCTAAGAGAGTTAATATTATAATAAAAAATCGTCAAGTATTATTATAAATTTTAAGATTTTTGGGGAAAAACATTTTTAATTTAAACAATTGCTTAAGAACTGTTTCTTGTTTTCCGACAAAGAATAGCTGTGATTTTTTGAAGATTCTTTCCTTTATTTATTAAAAATATAGAGGCACGGACATGAAAAACACAATTTTCTATGACACATAGCCTAATAGCAAAACGTCTTAATATACCCTCTACTATCGGCAGATAAAGAACTTTACAATCACGGGTGTTAACGGTACTAAACGATAATTATATATTTAAAACATTATATTCTTACTATTATTGTCCCCTTTAACTTACTGTCTAAAGTTAGAGCAGGAGACTTCAAACTTATATATATTTGTGACATTAAAATAATTTATAAAATTTATGTGTTTAAGCAAAAATATGTACGCACATTCTCTATAAGATTAAATTTCGATGAACTTTTTTGATCTGAACAGTTTTTTCAGAGAAAACAATACATTTTTTTAATGTTAAAAAAAAAATGTGTTTCCTTAATTATTTTTTTAATTAAATTTTTACTTATATAGAAGACTAAAGAATAGTTAGACAAAAGATGTGATTTAATTTGTTGCACTATATAAAAGACATTGTTATAAAAAGCTATTATATTTCAAAAGTTAAAAAAAGAGTTCCAGTGAATTGTCTTTTATAATAGTAAAGATTTTTTATCAAACGTTGGTATGCACTAAGGAAGAAGACATATGTGAGATAGGATGGAATGTTCAATCAAAGTATTTAAATATGAAACAAATGTAGTATTAACAGTAAAGATTTAAAATATAGAACAAATCATTATTTCCTAGTTGAAAGGAATAGTTTCCGAGTCATATGCAAAATGTCATGGAACTTGTTTAGAGAACAGTTCAATTTAAAAATAAAGTTATTTTATATTCAATCATGATTCAAGGAATACAAGAGAGGGGAGAGACTTAAGCCAGATGTCCGGAATGGAAGAAAATGCCATAATTGCATTGCAAATATGGTGGTAAACAATATTAACTACATTTTCTAATAAATCAGCATACAAATAATCTATTTTTTTCCTTTTGCTTAATTAAAAGTTGAGACGTCTGGCTTCATTCAAACTCTAACGATCACGCTGCCGCTAAAGTAATTATGTTGATGAAACGCATGACAGAATAAAGAATCGGTTCAATCACTAATTAATTGCTTTAGATAATTCGATCAAACACAAGAGAGTAGGCTAATAATATAAATTAATTATATCCACATTCCATTAGTTATGTTATTTAAAGGTTAAATAAATCCTTTTTGTTGCATAAATGTGTATTGTAATAGAATAGAAATAAAATAAATAATAAAATATAGTGAACAATTGTTGGTTGTTTGTGTATTATCTCTTTAAAGGATCGGTGCCATATAATAGTAGCGTACACGCCACTGTAGCCTGAAGCCGAAACTGAACTCCGAAGTCCAAAAATCGACATATATCCAGTGAAGCGAGACATGATTCTCGTATCAAATAGATTTTTCAGTAACTGTAAAATAACTAATCAAAAAAATGAGAAAAAGAGCAAAAATTTAAAAGGGCCTAGTTTTTGCCTATGAACCGGAAGACATAAGAGAACAAAACTGTTCCCTGGTTGATTAAACACTTTCTGTTAAGGAAATTTTAAATTTGGGGACATTAAAGATCCCGTAAGAATCATCACAATTTTAAGATAAATAAGTTTAAATCCGATTGAAAGACCTAAATGATATACAGGATGGTCCATAACTTATCCGCCAGAGAGCAGCAGCTGATATTAGAGATCAAAATAAGAAAATTAAGTCAATATATGTGCAAAAGTTAAGTCATTAAAAAGGTGTTGAAAGTGAAACTTAACTTTAAAAAAATTACAATAATTTTAAAACGGTTGAAGATATCACATTCAGGTGAGAAATCCGAATTCTGTAATATGTAGTTAGCAAATAGGATGCTAGAGAGCGCTTACTACGTACTTCGAGACTATATTATAATTAATAATTATTTATTATATCCCCTCTAGGAACTATTACCGAATTCGGATTTCTCACCTTCGAAAACCCAACTACTTTAATTTTGAATGTGATATCTTCAACAGTTTTAAAATTATTGTAATTTTTCGAAAATTAAATTTCACTTTCAACACCCTTTACCTTTTAAATTACTAACATTTGCCATCACATACATTGACTTAATCTTGTTATTTTGATCTCGAGTATTACTTGTTGCTTTACAGCGGATAAGTTATGAGAAGCCGTCTATATTGCATTGTAATTAACAAAAAGGTGTTAAAAACAGGGTTGCTTTTTCTTAAAATTATCCTTTTTACATAGCGTTTAGTCGGCATTATTAAAAATTCACTTAACTGAAGCCTTATTTAAATTTTAGTAAAAACGAAAATTTATTGTTTAAAATTGATATAAAATGGCAGAGTGAGCCAAAGTAAAGATGCATAAACTTAACTATAGAACATAATATTCATATTTTATAAAAACAAAAAAAAAATTTTATGAATATGTGAGCAATCGAATTATGCAAAAAAAAATGATTGAGTGTAAAATCAGGTGAAAGCGGGCAGTAAAAAGTTAAAGGAGCTTTTACCAACTAGCGAAACTCTTTTAATCTTTTTTTTCGGCGTAATAATTAAACAGCGATTACACGCACTATCTATATATAGATATATAGACACCACCATAAAACATAGTTGAAGTGCATCTCACAGCTTCCTTATAGTCTAAACAAATTAAAATCTAGTCAATTTCACATTTTAAAATTTATAGTGGCACTGAATTTCAAAAATATAATTTTCTTTTTCAACAATGATCAATACGTTAAAGTTAAAATAAGCCTGTATGTTTTTGTATTAATAAATTTAACTAATGGTTATATCCACTAGTAATGGGGTATTCTGCTCAAATTTTCTTTAAAAAACAATTTTGTATCACTATAAACCTTCTAAACTTATTTTAGTACTGAGTTTTTAAAAGTATAGCTAACATAAATATACTTACAAGCGCAAGCTACTAGCATAGGTTCAATAAAAACATCCACGACAAATTCGTCAGCAATCCGACAAGTTATATTTTATGTTATCACGCTAAAGAAAAAAAATATATATATTTATTTGATTTAAAATCAAATAGTTATTGTTAAATTACATCATGGGCAGGTTCATTAACACAAATCGACTCGAGATAGATATTTCTGTAGTTATATAGAGGAGCACACCCAAATTTCGAACTACAATAAATTTATCTTATCGAATTAAAGTATACCAAATTTAATAAAAATTAGTTTTTGTAGTTCAAGCTTTATGCTTATTTATACACGGACTACGGACATATATGTACATTTTTAAAAAAAAATCCAAATGGACTCAAATAAAGTTCAACACTACTATTAAAAACCAATTTGTTCTGCACTATCACAATTCTTTCTCCTCTTTACCCAGCTTATACGGGAAAAGTGAAATAAATCGCGTAGTGTACCGACAGCGACTACTCACCTCTAAATGATTGGTTATTGCTAAGCTAAGGCAACCAATAAAAAATAAATGGTTGTTTTGATTTGTTGGTCTTCAAATAGATAAAATAACTTATCTAAATAGATATAATAACTTCTCTAAATCTTCTTAATCAATTCAATTTAGCCCGTTACCACGAGCTTAACGGCTCGTAATAAATAATTACAGAATGGTAAAGGAATCTAAAGCCATTTAAAAATATGTTTAATCTTCATTAAATCAATACCACAGGAAAAAACAAAGCCTCGAAAAAATTATTTGATTGAATAAACAAATAATCAAATCTTAATTTAGTCAATACATCAAATATCAAAAAGTCGAATTATTATTAACTCCATTCTGTAATCTCTATATTGGTACATTTATATCCAACAATATTGATAATGTGATTAACAAAAGTTCAATAAAATTTAGTTCGATTGTTTGTTAGAACGTTCGATAAGATATGTTAATGTACTATCAAAATGTAAATTAAAAAATTCGATTTACAATACGCATGATACATTAAAAGTTAAAATTTATTTTCCCCCTTAATATCAGAATAAGCATAAAGATAAATAATATAATAGAAAATAAATAATATAATAACAAAGAAACAAAACCAATAAAGATTAGCGTTTAGAAAAATAATAGGTAAAATATTTCATGAAAAATGTATTAATTCCAAAAGTACTGTGGAAAATGTTCTACTCCAGAAAAAGAGCACTGTCTTAAATGTTAGCCAAATCAATTTTTCTTTAATATATAGATACGTTCTTTTTGCTTTACCTTTTAAATTTTAAAAAATCTAGTTATTATATTCTGAAAATGATCAGCTGTTTAAGTCTAGTTAATCCCACTTGACAATAATTTCACATTACAGTACATGTTGATGTTGAAAAATAAATATTTATCAAAATATTGACTTAAATACTTTGATAACAGATAAAAAAAATAGAATACAAGTATGAAATATGAAAGAATCAAATGTATACTTTAAAAATCGTAATAATTTGAAACTGTTATACTAACAACCGAAAGCTAAAGTAAATAGAGTACGTTTCTTATTACATTATAAGTGTACACTATGCCACTATTGCTATAATAAGTAAAATAATATTTTTATCTTAAATATTATTATCTTTTGTAACATCCTAAACTTTAATGTAAATATTTAATGTAAAAAAGTTTAAATTATTTCAATAACTATTCTTAGTTTTTATTGTAAAATTTGAAGACAATTTGAAGACACACAGGTCTGTTAACACAAAATCATTCAGAAAAGTGTATGATTGATCTCTAAGACTTAAGACACAAATATTACATTACCAGCTTACAAATTGTCTTGAATGAACAGCGTTTGAAAGTAAATAAAATAAGATTTTAAACCCCCCACCCTTATTTTAAAGACGGAAGAAGAGTAAGATTCACTCGCTTCCATTCCTTTCCTTTATCTGTATTTATACAAAGGTCGCAGGTAAGAGCTAGTTCAGCTAGTCTTTTGAAAACTGATTTACCAGGTACAGGTACTTTCAGCTTTCTAGGGATGAAATCAGAGGTTGTAAGGGTAGATACAAAGGGAACAAAGATTACTCGAATTTCTAGTAAGCATTTAATTCTAGAATGAGCGACTGAAAGCTGTATCGTAAACTTTAACTTTCCTAAGACTAAAGCCATAGGTATTAAAGACAAGCTAATAAATGATTTACGATTATGTCTTAAACAACATCGTTTTACGTTTTAACCAATAAAACGTTTAACTTTAACTGATCTATAGTAATGATATTTAGAAATATGTTAATTAGAAGATGAGTAGAAAAAAAAAAAAAAAATTATGGGGTCAATCTTTAAATAAGAAGAAATTAAAGGGCAACATCAGGTACCACTGAAAATATAAACATCTCAGATCTCATCGTAATAAATAAATAAATTACGTGCAAGATTGTCAGAGGGTCTAAAAAACAAGAGTTGGGCTACAAGCAGGTGGCTAAATCTAAAAGATCCTTGCTTGGACTTAGTCACGGAACCATTTTGAATACATGGTGAGAGGTGAGTGTAGGATAGTTTCTAGATGGGCCATCTAAGAACTATCATAGCCTTTGTAGCCTCCATGCAATTAATATTTTAAGAATCAGTCCCGAATATTTGCTGACTAGTGATGTAGCAGTCAAAAATTAGAAAACACTTAAAACCGGAAAGGGTCTTAAATTACAAATAAAGTAAAATAACATAAGAAAATTAACTTACAAAAGTCTGGGTCTTATCCGGTGCGATCACGGGTATCTGAAGGCTGGATTTATTCGAGGACTTAGACGGTCTATATGAAAGATCGGTGGCAGAACCGAATTCCTGTTTCAATTTCGTTCCAATTAAATTGGTGACGAGCGATAACCGACGTGATAACTTCCGTGCAAGACGAGGTCGCCGAAGTGACGACCCTTGCCTTAACTCTGACATAACTTTAACTAAATCTCTACATAAACACGATGTAGAGGATCATTAAACCATTTTTACGAGATGGTTCATGATCTGCAAAACGGAAAAATCGAAACGATGTGAAAAGATCTCGTATTTCAATTATTAATTAATAATCAAGTGAAATAAAAATCCAATTAAACTAATAGTCACTGTACGAAGGTTCAACGTTAAATGAAATTACACTCAAAACGGTGATCGAAAGTAAAAACTGACCGACAGTATTCTATTGTCGTCAAAGGATTTAAACAATTTCACACGATTAAAATGAATATAATAACTTCTATAATCCACTCAGATAAATTACTTCAATACCACACAATGCTTGACAATTTTATAGATTCGGAAATAAAGGAAATCATAAGCGAACTATGATTTTTTTTTTAAAATCTATTTGAAGATAAAGTAAAAAGGTTAAAATCCTTGATAGTAAGGTCCAATATCCTGGATAGTGATAAAAAACTGTTATCAGATGCAAGTTGACGGTGATTGGAGGCTGGAAGACGATGTCGATAAGATAGTACGAAGTAGAGAAACGAGGGCCACACGATGTACAGTACCGCGGTTAGACACTGACTGGCTCCGTCAGGTCTGAAGTCTGAACCACTGGCTAGCTCTCTCCCCTACCACCAACCAAAGCTCCTCTTCCTTACCTGCCACTAGCAGTTGCCAGTTAGTAATCTGCAAGTGGTGTACACTTCGCTGCATAACCGCACACTAAACGATGATGTTTCTTTGTGACACGTGACTACCTAATGACCGGCATGTCGTTAAGAAACTCTTAGAGCAAGAACCTACACTATATGTATCATAAAAAGACTACATTTTTATCTGATTTAAAAGAGTGTAGCCGTTAGAATTTGTAAAACAGTTAAACTTTGTTAAAGGGGGCCAAAAATGTCCAAAAAAGATTAAACTTACATTCTGGCAGCCACATTGGTTCATACAAGTAGTTCACTAAATTAAAAGTCAATAATTTGGTTCTTTTAACATCGGTATTATGAGACGTTATCTAGAAATTAAGCAATATAAACTTTAAAATTGTATTCTTTAATTGTTTTCTTTAATCAAGGGACGGAGAAAAATAAGTCTAATAAAATTTCTACTAACCTCCGTGCTCAAAAATGTTTTCAGGATAATGGTGGCTAAACCTCATAAAAATTTCGTTTTTTTAACAGTTTCTTATTGAAAGAAAATGTTAAATGATAAGATTTAGAAAGTGATAATTTATATAACTTTTTTAATAATATACATAGATAGATAGATTATTTTAGAAATTATCACACCAAATACAATAATTATATTTTAGCGTTTCATGGAAGTGGTTCTAAATATAGTTGGGGGGCTAGGTTTCAAATACCTATGTAGCCGCTATCATTGATCAAAATTGCCGATGGGAAAACCCTTTCGCCAAAGTTGATTATGTCATTAAAGGAAACTCAATTCCAAATTTCAAGGTTCTAGTGCAATTGCTTCTGGAGATATCGTCATGTCAAACCCTAAATATAAAGAGTAAAGAGGAGGATCGTAAATACAAGTATATTTCTTTGCGAGCACGAGCACCTAGAAACTAAGAGAAACCACCATGCAAAATTTTAGCTCTCTAGCTATTGCCGATATAGAGATACTGCAGAAGAGTAAGTGAGTGGTTTTTATTGAAACGAGCGTAAAAGCCCCCCATACACGGTCATTTTGACAGTCTATGGCAAGGGGCTGTTTGATGTTTCCGTAAACATGATGTTTGACGTCTATGGCCTAAATTTGCTCATAATTAGGTTTGAGCAAAATTTTTGATTGTGTATGGGGGCCTTAAGTGAGCTTTTTACATTCAACAAGATATGCATCCTGTCGGTCTGTCAGTAACGTTTACGTGTCCGACGATATCTTGAGTAAAAGTAGACTGATTTAGTATAAATGTTCCATATGTAATCCGCATCACCAGGGCTGGATCTAGACATTTTTTAAGTGGATGCGAACTATATTTTAGCACCCCCCCCCCCCTCCCCCCTCCCATAATGATAATAAATTCGAAGGAAATTAGCCAACACAATTTTTGAGTTTACAAATAGGAATGTTGATAAGTTCATTTAAAAGCAACTTCACGTAATGACAATCAAGGTGGACGGGGGCTCCCTGTGGAAAATGTTATGATTTTAACCCCTCTTGAACTGCATTTTAGACAGTTTGAGGGCATTAAAGCCCAAATTTAAAGTCATTTTACCCTTTTTAATTCCATTTCTAATGGCACATTTGAAGGGGGGTCCGGGGGTTTACCTTTGAGAATAATTTTTAATAAATAAAGTATTAACAGGGATACGTGAATACCATTATATAATATGTATACACATGTACACCTTATTCTTATTCATTTCGTTTTTTCTTTTTGTTTGTTTGTTGTTTTGTTTGTTGTTTATCCCTAATACCTATCCCCCTGTTTGGTGCCCTCGTAAGTTTTGGCGCCCTCATCAGTTATTTGGCGCCACCTGCAGCCGCGTAGTTCGCATGATTCACGGTCTGGCCCTGCGCATGACTATGTATCCGTACTAATGCTCAGGCTAAGTTCGTAAGACAACATTATCCGTCCAAGAGTTCGCATCCAATGCTCGCATAAACGTGAGCTTCAAGCTTTCCTATGTAAAATTGGAATGTCATGAAAGAAAAGGATTCTCTATCATCACCTATTCGTTGAGACAAACATTTTTTCAACTAACATTTTTTTAGTAAAACCAATAGCGACACCGCTATGAAGAGATAAAGATTGTTAAAACTATTAAAGCGGACCTAAACATTATAAATAAATAAAACAACGTTCTTACCGATATCATACGTTCTAACGTAACAATTTGATAAAACTTTTGATAAAACTTCATATACATCAACTAAAGTACAATTAAAACAGGCCTGTAAAATTTCAACTTGATACAAGCAGAAATTTTTAATACATTTTATAATTGTTGAAATGAAGATGGCCGGAATATGTCAGTTAAGGAATATATATAGAAAGGTACCCTTCTCCCTCACAACACGGCTCCCTATTACAATCATCCTCTTTTAACTATCAACTCATCAAGAATAACTATATTCTAAATATCTAAAATTGCATTTCGCTTGCTTGAATGATGTTTGAAACTTGTTTTTATTAAAATCATGATAGAAACACTAATATGAAAAGGTTTCATTTCTAGAGAGGATATCTTTTAATACATTTTTATTTCATACATATTTCATATTTTATTTCCTACTTAACCTCCAGAATTGTAGATGGAGGTGTCCAATAAATTAATCTTGAATAATAATGAATTCAGTTACATATTTTCATAGCATCTATCAGAATTTGCACATTTGAATCAAGTCAGAGCAAGAGCACTCAGTCAAAAAAACCATGTCTCCATAGTACGGTCACAAAATTATGTACTTCCTCATAGCCCAAGAACTAGAGTACAAAATGGACTACTTTGGTTTGGAGTTACTAACCTATCAAGTGACAAACTAACATTTAATTTTGGTTACCGACTACCGACTAATTTTGTACTCAGGATTATGAAAATACTTTGTCCACCAAAATGCGAAAGTTCCCCTAAACGAACTTAGCCGACCACACATTTTTAAAAGGCACAAAAAGATTAAATTATTCACAAAATTATAGCTTGATGTTAGTCAGACATTTTTTTGCACGCTATCACCTGTACTACCAAGAACCTCATGAACACCTTTCAGTTATATGTAGCTACATATTTGTTTACAATCAAACCATAAAATGTATACAAAAGCGTATATCTAACATCTAACCCTATTATCCATACTAAAACCATCAATACTTCAGTGCCAAGAAGTGCGGATGAGTGACGTGAGATTTTCCCACTCCAACATAATATTATAGAATACTAGCTGGATACCCGTGCTTCGCTACGGAGTGTTTTTATATTTGATAAGTTTATAAACTACCAGGAAAGCATATAAATTATTTTACTATTCGAGAATATCTAGATTCTATTCCTCCTACTTATACCCCCCACCTCTTTGATAATTTAATTTGCAAATATCCTAAATTTATCCCCCTCCTAAATGAAAATATGACAAAACTGTAGGTACATAACAACAATTACTGTACTCTTAAAGAGCATTTCAACGATATGCATCATGAAGATGAAGGG
>KZ651049.1:836848-847819 GCA_001010745.2 Gerris buenoi | reverse complement strand
GTATACCATTTATCTAAAGTTACTAATTTCATAAAAAGGAGCTAACTTCTAAATTTCAAGGTTCTAGTGCAATTAGTTCCGGAGATATCGGCTTGTAGAATTTTGTGTATAAATGGCCGCCATCTTGAATCAAGATGGCGGATTTTAAAAACATTTCTTAGCGAGCACCTAGGAGGTAAGAGGAACACACCTACAAAATTTCATGGTCGTAGGTCCAGTTGTTTCAGAGATATCGTGATGTGTCAGTGAGTCAGTTAGTCAGTCAGTGAGTGGTATTTGGATTTTATATATATAGATTAAAAATAAATAAAAACTAACAAACCAGTAAGTGCAAAATAAAAAAGAAAAATCCAGTAACATAAGAATGCCAAGAAGAAGTATTCTGCTTAGCAGTCATCGGAATTCTACCTTTTCATTAATATAATATATAAATGATTAGATCAAAAGCTTTAACACATTAGTCAGTAGGGAATAGTAGAATAAAGGAATTTATAAAATAAAAGCTGACAAGTAATGAACCTGGCTCAGGTTTGTAGTTTTAGAATTTAAAATTAATAAATAAATGGTATGGTTGTAAAGTCATATCTTCTAGAGGTGCACCTATACTTTCATAGCAGGCAATCTAAATCTAAAGAACCTTGAAAAGTTTTAACAGAAAATGCTTACCATTCTCTTCTGTCACTAAAAACTGGGTTAATTACTGAACAAATACGAAGAGACCAGCTTTAAACTAAAATTAGGATATCTATAGACATAGAAATCTTGCAGTAGTGAGTAATATTTATAGCTAGTAATTACAAGGTCGTCCATGCAAGAATAGACTTTAATAAAATCTCTTTTTATATGAAAATCTTTCTCAATATAATAAATTATTATTTTCTCAATATAAATTATGTCAATATCAATACTCATAATTCCTAATGTTAGAACTTATATTGTAATTCAATTTTTATTAGATTACCTGAGCTGGTGATATGTGAAAGAAGCAGTTTTACACTCACATACCCACAGTGAGGTTCTTCTTTAATCTGATGTTTAAGTTTAAGCTTGCAGTTATTGTTCATAACTAGAAAATCATAATAATACAAAATGAAACATAAGAAAAGAAATACCATATACATAAAGACCATATAGAAAAAGACAATTTTGAGCCAGAAGTTAAAACAACATTTAATATATTATATGGATAAAATACATTATTGATTTAGTACTTTAAATAATAATTAATCGAATTAATTTACTGTAAATGGTTAATACTAAAAGGTTTGGGCCACTTCAATTTCTAATGATGACGATGACCTAGTTTCACAAATTTCCCGCAGAAACAACTAATTATTTGTGTATGAAGTACATCAATGTTTAATCTATCAATCTACCAAGGCCAGTAAGGGGTGAAATAAATGTGTAGAGCTACTTCATGAAAGCCAATTTCATGAATAAGTAGTTGTACACATTTCGATGGCTCTGCACAAGAAGGGCCAATCTGCATTTTCACTATGATCTTTAAAACTTGATCGTTTGAAACTAAATTTATTATTTTATTGATTTTATGTTGGTCGTGATTTTTAATAAGGTTATATAATTACAAACAATCAATTAATAGTAATTTGTATTTTAATCTGTGTAAAAAATAAAAATTAAATAAAATGTAGAGGGATCTGCAGAATGGCCCTTTTTGCTGACGACGGCTCTTATAATTCTGAGAGCAAAAAGGGGCAATGCTGTAGATAGGCCTTTTTTTCTCTATACATTACAATGGATCTTTTTCTGGAAGGGCCAAACTGCTTTCTTCTTGCAAACTTTTAATACGTTTGCAATCTCAAATTGATTATGTATTTGACTCTTATAATTTTATTTGATGTATCGCAACTTATAAACATTTTTCCTGTATAGTGAAGATCCCCCCCCCCCACATTGTAAATCTAATGTTTTACATGGGGTAAAAGTAATTCAAAAGATAGTTTTTTTTAAAATTTATTTAAAACTTGTAATAGAAATTACTGTACAAGTGCGTAAAGATCAATAAATTGAAAAAAAAGTACAATAAAATGTAAAAAAATAAAATAACAATAGTTATTAAAAAACGTATTAAGGAACATCATACAGTTGGTGTTATGTGGCATATTAAAATATTCTTTATGACAATGGACAGGAATTGCCCCTTTAACACAAAGGTTTGTTAAATCTGTATATTTATCTTGTGCGACTGGAAGTTCCGCAAAATATAATTGCGCTGGCTCATTTAGTTGTATGTTTCTTTTTCTTTTCTTCAGAAGGCCACAAATTAATTCGTTTTGTTGGTTAGCTTCGTAGTAAACTATAAAACGATCTCTCTGAGCTAAACGTTTTTCAAAAACTGCTCTTTGAATTTTAGAAGTTTTTAACTTTGACCCATCGGAAAGGTTGGGATCTATCTTTTTTTTCTTTTTCACTATATCCCTTTAAGTCCCTCCAATCCCCAAAGCCCATCTCTAATACGTTGTATGGAAAGGGATCGTAACGAGCATTTGTTATTACAGTCCGCCATTCACTAGGAGCATAAATAGTTTTTTTCTTTACTGCTCTCTCAATTACAGCATGAATGGAGTCAACCGTCATCATAGAATGACCAGGGGCGTAGCTATCGGGCCGCAGCGCCCGCGGCCGCGGGCGGGTGCAGGCTTGAGGGGGGCGCAAAATTGAGAAGAAAAAAATGGGTAGAATTTGAAAAAGAGAGAAAGTGAAACAAAAAGAATAAAGAAAAAAAAGTAGTAATAATAAAATAAATAGACGACCTGTTTAGTAAATCAAAAGAGTTAATTGATCAATACAAGAATGATTTGGCTGACACATTCCCTCAAGAACAAGAAATAATAAGTTTTAGATCAATAATGAACTATCACATTAAACACGCTCAAAATATTATAGAGATTATATTCAAGCATCAGCTAAACGATCTTTTTTAAAGCTTCAACTATTAAAAACGGCTATGGAGCTTAATGTCGCAAGAACATTTGACTGGAATTGCAATCTGAAGCATCTAGGTTGAAACGACGGACATTGGATTTTAACGATATAATTGATTATTGTACATATTAAAGCACGTAGAAAAAAAAAAAAAAAATCTTAAAATTTAAAGACCGTTTATTTTTATAAATTGTTAATTGTTTACTTCTCATATAAAGAAAAAGTATTGTGATGACGCAAAAAAACCGATTTTGAGATTTTGATGTTTTAAATCCATCGTTTTGAGGTCCCCTGAGACTAAAAATGTTGTTTTAAAAAAATGTCTGTCATCTGTCTGTGCAGACGTCTGGAACCTAAACTACTGGTCCAAATTACAATTATCAATAACTACGGGAGACATACAGAGAAAAATACACCCCCGCACCGGGAATCGAACCACGGGACCTCTGTTATAGCTATATATCCTCCCGTATAGCTCAGATGGTAAGAGCACCTGTACGGTAAACAGAGGTCCCGTGGTTCGATTCCCGGTGTGGGGGTGTATTTTTCTCTGTATGTCTCCCGTAGTTATTGATAATTGTAATTTGGATTATTTAAAATTTAATCTTTCCGNTTACAAAGATTTTTTTTAATTTTAAATTTTTGTAAGCTTTAATTTATTAAACAATTTATTGTTATAAATGGTCAATGCCTCGCCTAAAACCAAGAAACACATTTTTAAATTGTTTTCTAGGTTAAAATACTTCTACAGATCTATATTTTCACGAAGACGATGTTAAATGTATTCATAGAAATAGAAAGGCTAATTCGGATTGTACGTGCCCCAGAAATGTTTTCGAGTTGGACCTCTACCTGGTTTATATACAGGAGGGTTGTTTTTCTTCAGAAAATGAGCGAAGCACCGCGAAGCGGCTATTGCAAATTCAAGGGTACACAAAATTTAAAACCTTATATGCGGGATTTTATCACCTAACCTCAAAGTGGGGCACGTACAATCCGAATTTACCTCATAATAATTACCTACTTACATAACTTATATTGAAACATTGAAATTGAAATATAAATACATATGTATTAAAATGCTTAACATCTAAGGGGCCGTAACACAGGGGGCACTTAATCTTAAAGGTCTACATTTAGATATTTTCTACATTTAAAAAATAAATACAAGTTGACAGTAAATGCGCGAAATTCAAAATATAAGTAAAATAGAATAACAGAATTATGTCGTGTCTAAAAGAATCGTTACATAATTATTATATCAATCAATTTCACTTTGTCAGTTAATTCTTTGTTGTTAATTTTTCAAAATAATCTCTTAAATATGAAATTTTTCCCTCCATTTACCTTGGAGCTAACTTTTGCTATGCTAAAACCTCATGTCTTAAGAGTACCTGGCATTGTGGAGGTAAATTTTATTTTTAAATGTATATGTTTTATATGATTTAGTTAACATTTGTTAAATGTAACATTTTAAATACCTTTCAACGATTTCCTACGAAGAAGAAGTATCCAAGTTTTAATAATATTTTACAAATGTCTACATATAGGAAGGAAATTGGGTCTATTTGTTATACTGCACTGTTTAAACAACCTTCTAAGAATTGTTTTTTATTTTATAATTCTATGAATTCCTCATTAATTACCCAGTGTTGTTGTAAATGTTTTAAATTATAGCTATGCTGATGAAAATGTTATTATCACAGTTGCCTTATCACAACTTTATAAAAAATAAGATGGGACATGTAATATCCACAAATGCTGCCAGCCTCCTATGTAGCTTCAAGTTCCTCTTATGCTTATGTTATGGGACTGTGCACCTCTTAAAGTTCTCTTTTATAATATAAAGCTTGTAGCGGTTCAAGCCTTATTAGCTACTTGCTACTACTTGCATTTAGCTTTTGTTGTTGTATAATCTTGGTGTTCTAATGTTAAGTTAAGTTTAATGTCATACTGTATCTTGAATATCTCTTAGAATATATCTTAGAATCAGAATAATTAGTTACCATCTTACAATTATTTAATATATGAAACAAAACAAGGGATGCAAAAGCTTCTGGTTGAAGTGACTTTGCGGTGTTGTTCTCAGTATGATGTATACTGTGATATAAACACTTATCTACAAACGGATGTTGTCCCTTTGTTCAACAGTTATTTTGCTATAGATCATCTCCTCAGTTTAGATGAGATAATATTCATTATTCTAAACTCTTAACAACTGATTGATATTCCGACAGTATCAGTAATTAGTTCAGGACCCCTCAACTTTACTGTAACCCAAGTTTCCAGTGGAAGTGAAGTGAAGTCCAGAGAAGTGGAAGTGATAAGAGTTCAAGCATAAGCAGAAAGCAATTTTAATTTTTTTCTGTAACTTGCAGGAATGTTTTATTTACTTTGCCCTTTTATCTTTAAAGCAGTTTAGATCCATCTCAATGTTTGACCTATAATCCCTTTTTTGAAATGAAAGATTGGTAATTTGTGTTTGCTTATGTGCTTCTATACTAATATTACATTTAGTGTTACTCGTGAAAATTAAAGGAAGTCGATGAGAGCTCTTGTGACAATTTTGATATATCGAGCTCCCATCGATTTAGCATCATGCAATAAAAGCTTCCCTTGTATGAAGTCTTTACTTATTCTGTTCCTCTTCTAACTATTGGTGAAAAGTATCTTATTCGAATTCACAATATATAAAGATGAGAATAGTTAAATACTTCTGTAGCTACACTGCTTATGAGTGGATAATTGATTTTGGTCAGCTTCTAAACTGGTGTTTAATTAATAAAATACTTAGTCCATTTATCTACCTTCACAGTTTCACAAACTCTGGGTCCTCTTGATTTTAGTCAACAACACTCAAGATGTCATTTTGTTGCTTTTTTTTCAGACTATCCGCAATGAAATACTTGAAAAAGGATTTTATATTGTTCGATCTAACTTCTGCTCTATGAATGAAAGTCATGTTACAAGATTGTATCAGGAACACCTGGGGAAACCATACTATCACCGGCTAACTTCCTCTATGTCCAGGTAAAAAGAAATGATGTATACTGTAATGTATCATAATTTGTGTGATTAGCTCTCCCTAACAAAAATAGCAAGGTATTAAGAGTTTTGTGCTCAATATTAAACAAAATAATTAAACACTCAGAGTTTGTAATAGGATTTTTGTAATGTATTTTTTAAAATTGTCAATGTCTGGTTGTATTATAACCAAGAGTGTCATCATCATGGTTTCCTGGCCGAAACCTGGTGGCACCACTCCTTTGAGGAGCTTCCCAATTGTTTGAACAAACCTGGGTGGACATTGAGCGGGGGCTTGGTCCGGGAATCGAACCCAGAGCTGTGGTCAGAGACTTGAAGCGGTAACCCATCCATCTTCTGACCCAGCTCGAGGCTGTTTAACTTGTGTTATCACAAGGCAAGTGCTCTAGCCTCCGAGCCCCCTCCCCCCCTCCTTTTTTTCCTTTTTTTACCCCTTTACTTCTTTGGTCTCTTATACCTCAAAGGTTTTTCAGTGATTGTTATTAACTTATATTCTTCATTCAGAAAAATTTTATGTGAATATCTATTTGTTTGGGTGTTAGAAATTATGACAAAATTTTAGTCATTCTGACAAATATTTTATTGCTCCACAGGAGATATTTTTGGAATAACTTAAAAAAGAGTAAACAATAGATTTTTTTTTTTCTCACAGTGGTCCGATCGAGAGTTACTTGTTGGCGAGAGAAGATGCTATTAAAACTTGGAGAGAAATGCTCGGCCCTACAAAAGTATTTAAATCCCAGTTCTCTAATCCTGTGTCTATAAGAGGGAGGTTTGGAATGTCAGATACCAGGAATGCTGCTCATGGAGCTGGTATGATATTATAGAATTTAATTTATAAATGCCATAATGACCTGCTAAAGCACAGGAGCAACGGAGTTACCACTAAATCTCTTAAAACTAAATATTTTGCATAAAAGCTAAATATTCTGTGGTCATTTTTTTTTTAATTAGGATTTTGTATCTTGTATTAAAACAAGTAGGGCGTGCTTCATGCAAGTACGTAAGGCGACAATTGCCAGTTTCTGTACGATTAAATTAAAATTATTAAGAGTGCATTTTTTATAGTTGCATATTCTTTTTCTACACTTCAAGACCTTCAAATTGATGCATAACATGTCATGGTGACTAAAACTTATTTTAGTCACCTGCCATCTTGAAAATATTAAGTGTGAAAACTTCAAAAAGTGTACTGTACAGTTGTCACAAATGCCTAGATGCACTTGTGTGCCGAATTTCATGTTCCTAGCTATAGTAGTTTATGAATCAAAACATGCCAACGGACGGACAGACAGACAGAGCTGTTATATAAGGTTTCTTTTTGTTCTTGGTACAGAAACCTAAAAGAGAAACCTCGCAGGTGGAGTACAATGCTTGAACTAGTGTATATTACTTGGGTAAACTCTATTGAATACTTTTATCTCCTCCTCCCTTCCTTTCTTTATCTATGTTTGCAGTTTCTTTCTGGGGGGNAGGAAAAGTTGTTTTTATTATAAAATTCGAACAACTATTGAATAATAAATAAATGTACCTATGAAAACATGATAACTAATAAATTATGAAAAAAACTATGTTACGTATTTATGAACTCGTCTTTTAGAAAGTTATATATGTCGTTTTCCAGGTAAAAAGTCAAGTTCCAAATAAAATATTTTTTGATATCTGTTTCTTCCAGTAGTCCTACTAAAAAAAGGAGGGAATAGCCGACGAGAGCCGAGAGCTCGCGTTCTCCTCTCCTTTCGATGTTCCCGGTAAAACTGAAGTTATCCCGCCACCAAGAAGAAAAGGTTAGAAATTTTGGAGGGCCTCACTCAATTGTGCTGTTTTATAGAAAAAGGATCATCTCTAAAATGTATTTAATTATATAAATATAATCTTAATCTACTTTCAATTGTATAAATAATAAATAATTGTGTTTGACAAATGGATATAATCTCTTGTGTATAAATCATGCGAAATTGTGCCGCCAAGCTATTCTCACTGTATTGATAAGTGCAGATTAGTCAAAACACTATTTACTTTATTGTGATGGCGCAAAAATTCGAGGTAAATCTGCACTATTTGGCCCACTAACTTCTAATTGTCCGATTTACTTGCGATTTTTTTTAAACTGTTCCTTTTTACATAGTAAAAACGATTCCGGTTGTACCATCTCATTAAATTCAATAGTTTCTTCGTAAAAAAATACGTAAAAGTGAAGTGTTCAGTGCTGTTTAGAGAAACGATTTATTTTTAACGGCCGCTCCGCTCATTTTCTGAAGAAAAACAACCCTGCTGCATATAGACCAGGTAGATGTCCAAATCGAAGTATAAAATTCGCTAAATTATCACTTTAACTTTAGCCAAAAAAATACTTCCTGAAAAGACGGGAAGGTTATAGTTAGTTTAGGTTAAGATTTGTACTATTCGCCATAACCTTCCTCATTTCCCTAAGAAAGTGATGCTGAAGTTCCTAAGAAGTGATGATGTATTTTTTTACGAAAAAACTATTGAAATTACAACATGGTACAACCAGAATCGTTTTTAGTATGTAAAAAGGAACAGTTTAAAAAAAAATGCAAGTAAATCGGACAATTAGAAGTTAGTGGACAAATAGTGCAGATTTACCATAATTGGAACTAAATTAGGAAATGTTCCTTTATCTAATAGTAATATTTTTTCAGTGGGAAATTAACTTCCTTCTTGAGTAGCACCTAACAGGTTATTCAAAATCCTTCAGTAATCAAACTTAATTTCTTAGCTACTTCCTACATTATATTTGTTAAGTTTACATTAAATACTATTGTAAGTAATTGTATACTATTTTAATATAATTAATACCTTGATGAAGAACGCTGAAGATAAGAAGTAGGTTCTTAATTTGCTCTTGAAATGCAGGTTAGATTAACAAATACTCAATTATAAGTTATTACTCAGAAGAAAAACTTTAAATTTATACTTTTTGCATTAAAACTAAAATTTAATCTTTAATTCCTTAATTAAAGATTAAAAGAAATACATAACTAAAGAGTATAGAAGAATCTAGAGAAAATAAAATGGCAGGGAAAGTCTAGCATGACTAACAAATACTGTTATCAGGGTTGCCATAAACTAAATAAAATGAAAGACATTAAATATTTAATCTGATAGTGGAGACTTTAGTTTTAGTCACTAATAAATTGTTTTATTTTGCTATTCTTATAATAAATGTTTTATTTAATTGTACAAAATATATAACTTTTAAATCAATCTGTGATAAAAAANCACTCAATTTTTGCGAACCAACATATCTTAATAACCACTTTATTGAAAATTTGATGGTAGTTCAGAATTAGCCCATTACTGGTCCCATTTAAGTTTCAACCTTCAGCGCCCATTCGTTTCTCTTCCATATGCGCACAAACATACTTTTATTTACACTTATATCTTCAAAAGTACTCAACTAATATTTATGAAATTTTGATGGTTCATTGAAAGTAGCCTAGAGATAACCCCAGATTAATTTCAACCGTCTGCTCTCTTTAAATTTGCAAAATTGAGACTTCAATTCATGTGAAAAATACTCTGCAAATTAGTGTGGCACATAGCTTCCTCACGCTCTATAGTACACATAGAAAAGATAAGTTTGTAAAATAAAAATACCTCGATAAAAATAATCAAAAAGTTGGAACGGCGTGGCACTGATCCAGTAAATATTTAATAACGTTGGTTCTTGAAGACAGAAATCCGTTTCAGACATCAGGGAACATTTTTAGTTTCGTGTCGGTCCGTCGCGTCGTTCTGTCGTTCAATTCTTGGGAACCATTAACATATCTTAAAAACTACACGTTCTATTTTGATGGAATTTGGATGGTAGGTCATACTTAGGACATTGTTGGTTCCATACATTTGTTTCTCTTCCACATACATTTATTTACTCCTATAGCTTCAAATGTACTTGTCTGATTTGAATGAAACTTTTATAGTTCGTCGAAAGTAGCCCGCAGATAGCCCTAGATTAATTTAAACCGTCTGCGCTCTTTAACATTATTAAGTAAAGAGCGCTTTATTAATTAAGGGAAGGGGCGCATTTTTTATCTTGCGGGCGGGCGCTATCAGAGCTAGCTACGCCACTGAGAATGACCAACCATCAAAAAATTTAGAGAAATTTTTCCTATGTGTCGTGAAGAATTTTGCAAAAAGTGCCAGAGAAGAACTAGCATAGTTTTATTTTTTTGCTGCCCTAGTAGTAGCCCTAGTTTTTTGCCTGTAGTAGTACAGCGAAACTTCTTTTATTTGCCGGTTGTCCAGTTGTGTCAGGTATTTTTTCATAATAGAACAAACCTCATTACAACCTCTTCTTCCGTCCTTTTCACCCCAAAGGGGGCAAACCCCATTTCTTGTACCACTTTCGTACATGCTAAGGCTATAAACCGCATATTTTCTAGAATAGAAGAATAAGATACTGCTTCCACAGGGTGTGTTTGGTCCCTTTTGTAAATCAAATGAGCAGCAAATAAAATTGTTTTCGGTTTTAGATCTACCTTGATCAGCTTCATACATTTTTTGGATTTGTTTTTCTTCTTCTTGGTGCTTTTGTTTTTTATTAATATCGTCAGGAGTTGGATGCTCCAAATTATTTAATGAAACACAAGTTTGACATTTATCTTTTTTAGGGCGGTGTATCCCAATATTATATTCCTCCTTAAACATATTTCTAAAGACAAAATCTGAAACCGGGGCGTAACTATTTTCTTTACAGAATTGTTCGTATTTGCGGTACACATTAGCAACACTTTCATACTCTTGGGGCAAGTACTTTTTTGAAGTGCTCGACCTGCAGTAGTGGGACAAAACTGCCGGCAAATTTTCAATATATTTTTTAACTATTTTCTTAGAGCGAGAAGGAGTTTTGTTTTTGGCAACCGCCTTTCCTCTGTGGTCTGTTTTAGCACTCCCCAATGCAGAACGCGATTTTTTTGTGTACCTTAATAACTTAGGACCAATGTCTAAAGTAGCCAA
>KZ651049.1:791585-831321 GCA_001010745.2 Gerris buenoi | reverse complement strand
GGGGGGGGGGGGGGGAGATAGCTAAACAATAGACAAATATGACTAGAGGCTGCCATGTTTGTGATATTATGTAGACCCATAAGGTTCTGATCATTAAAAACTGTTGGCAGTCACTTAAAACTCTTCTAGGAAATTTGAAACAGCATGTGAAATAATACTTTGCCTACACCTCTACTTTATTTTTGTTTTTCCTATCCTAAAATGATCTCGTGTGTATGTTAGTCACTATTCATTGAATATTATATTGTGTTATTAATAATTTTCAGATTCACCTGAATCAGTTGTAAGGGAACTGAGTATATTCTTTCCTGATTTCTCAGTGGCCAAGTGGTATGAAGAGGAAGAGAAATATTTTAGAAACGGCTTTGTTTCTTTTTCAGAAGATAAATTCATGCATTTTATTGAAAGTGAGAGAAATATTGAAATTTCATTGAAAGCTTTTGCCTAGATTTATTATTTTTTTAAATTATATATTTAGACTGTGATTCATTAGTAAATATTTATTAAATTAAGACGGGTAAATATATTTAAAAATTAATTAGACTAAAATGACATTATATCCAGTGCCTACCAAACTAGTTGTTTTATTTATTATGATAATAAAATACTGTTTTTAAGTGTATGTCTCCTAATTTATTGTTTTCACCACTGTCTTCTTATGATCCTCGCATTCTTAGATATTGATTTAGGAAAACTGGACTTAATAAAGATATATGAGGTATTAGGAGGTTAGTTATATGAGGCAGACCCTAAAAACATAAGGTGTGTTCTAGGGTTGGTATATCGAAAGAAAATATCGATATTTCCGATATATAGACATCGAGTGAATGAACATCGATATCAGTCAATATATCGAAAGAAATTATTGATATTTCTGGTATATTCAAAACCTTCCCGGCTACCCATTTTCCCAGGTGATGAGCAAAAAAAATAAATAATAATAATAAAAGGAGCTTTTTTCATGTTTTTGAGGACAGTAAAAGACATAAAAGTGGTCTATTTGATATTTTCTACAAATATCGATGTTGCCGATATATCAAAAGATAAATATCGATATGAAATATCGATATTTCCGATATATCGAAAAAAAAAAAAAAAAAACAGAGGGTATATGTATATATCTTAGAAAAAACAGTAAAATTAAAATTTTATTGGTCCTATGCAAGATATCAAAAATCTAAGCATAGGCTTCATTCCTAATTTTAATTCTGCACCATTTGAACCCCATTTCAACTTCCTGTGATAACGATAAAACTCGTATATAATTTATCTTATGTGTACCCTTTTGTATATATTAATCAAGTAGGTAGGTGGATCCTTGTTCGGGTAAATAAAAGTATTTCATATAGGTTTAGGCGTTGGCGACGTTTCGACCTTGCCAGTCATTTTCAAGCCTGGTTAAAACGATTTTTTTTAATAAAGTTACATCTTCTATTTTAGATTTCAGTTGTAATTACTTCAATGTCAAGCTTCACAAAGCACCTTTGTACGTCATTTCTATCTTCTATCATCTTCTAAGATGATTAAGTTAAAAAACTAAAAATAGATTTGAGCTAAAAAAATCTTAAATAATTTCGACATTGAAAACTATAAAAAGATTAACAAAACGCATATCATCACAGTAACAAAAGAAACATTCAAACTTAATAATTTAACTATCACAGTCTCAAAACTAAATGTTCTATATCTAAAAAACTATATAACAAGACTAGAATAGAAAAGAAGTATGAAGCTCCTTGAGACTGTGATAGTTAAATTATTAAGTTTGAATGTTTCTTTTGTTACTGTGATGATATGTGTTTTGTTAATCTTTTTATAGTTTTCAATGTCGAAATTATTTAAGATTTTTTTAGCTCAAATCTATTTTTAGTTTTTTAACTTAATCATCTTAGAAGATGNCCAAAAAAATACTTCCTGAAAAGACGGGAAGGTTATAGTTAGTTTAGGTTAAGATTTGTACTATTCGCCATAACCTTCCTCATTTCCCTAAGAAAGTGATGCTGAAGTTCCTAAGAAGTGATGATGTATTTTTTTACGAAAAAACTATTGAAATTACAACATGGTACAACCAGAATCGTTTTTAGTATGTAAAAAGGAACAGTTTAAAAAAAAATGCAAGTAAATCGGACAATTAGAAGTTAGTGGACAAATAGTGCAGATTTACCATAATTGGAACTAAATTAGGAAATGTTCCTTTATCTAATAGTAATATTTTTTCAGTGGGAAATTAACTTCCTTCTTGAGTAGCACCTAACAGGTTATTCAAAATCCTTCAGTAATCAAACTTAATTTCTTAGCTACTTCCTACATTATATTTGTTAAGTTTACATTAAATACTATTGTAAGTAATTGTATACTATTTTAATATAATTAATACCTTGATGAAGAACGCTGAAGATAAGAAGTAGGTTCTTAATTTGCTCTTGAAATGCAGGTTAGATTAACAAATACTCAATTATAAGTTATTACTCAGAAGAAAAACTTTAAATTTATACTTTTTGCATTAAAACTAAAATTTAATCTTTAATTCCTTAATTAAAGATTAAAAGAAATACATAACTAAAGAGTATAGAAGAATCTAGAGAAAATAAAATGGCAGGGAAAGTCTAGCATGACTAACAAATACTGTTATCAGGGTTGCCATAAACTAAATAAAATGAAAGACATTAAATATTTAATCTGATAGTGGAGACTTTAGTTTTAGTCACTAATAAATTGTTTTATTTTGCTATTCTTATAATAAATGTTTTATTTAATTGTACAAAATATATAACTTTTAAATCAATCTGTGATAAAAAATTATATTTGAATAAAAAAGGGTCAAAAATCATCACTGCTGCCATAACAAGAATATTATGTTATTTTTAGGTTAATCCTAAAAATTAAAAAGTGAAATGCATTCTTATTAAAAATAACAAATAGTTAAATTTAATTACGTTAAAAAGTGTAAGGTTACTTGACAATAGCTGCTATTTCCATTCTAGCAGAAACAAACATAAATCTCTACTTACTGTGATCGCCTAGTAACGTCGTTTTAATTATGCTCATTCTTGTTCAATTAATTTTGCTGGTTCTCATTACCTGAATTTAGGTGATGTAGATTTCAACCTTTTTTTTCATTAATTTTGTCCTAAAATTATTACAAGCTTTGTACTATTCTCATATGTTCACATCATTTCACCTAACTACTATGAGCTAAAAATTAAAAGTTTTCTTGACAGTATAAAATATTTCAGTTTTTCGGTATTTTAATCACATGCTTAACAAGCATAACCTATAGGGACAGATGAGGGCTCCGGGAAGACGGTAAATTTCCCGAAGCGACGAATTTTTGAAAAATTGAGCAAAACTTTCTCATATCATCAGGGCGGTGCCAGTAATAAAATTGCAAAATTTTCACTTCTAAAAAAGTGTAAACGACATTTCAACTAGCTTCTTTATGCTGTAATAGGAGCTCCTTCTGCCACTCTTACTGTAATTGTGAGGCGCCTATAGGAATATGAAATAATAATATGAATAACAGCTCTATAATCATGCAGCAGAAGTTAGGCATCAGTCAGCATACCCTCAAAAATACGATATCCTGGATCACTTCTGATTATTATCCCCCTTAGATTTTTTTTTTTTTTTTTCTATTTTTTATGAGAAAGGAAGTGCTAAGTATTCTAGCGTGGCAATTTCGTAGTCCTTAATAGTGGAATCGACAACAATTTTGGTGGTTTAGTTATAACATTATAAAAAATAAAACAAATTGTGATATTTTTACTAAATTAAACTCAGTTTAATTAATGTTCAGTTACCAAATCTAACTAGCTTTAATTAATGTTGCTTTTTGTCTTTCTGTTAGTGTGTCTTTTTTATTTGTTAAATAGAAACTTTTTATAGTTAATATAATTTCCTTTGTGTGGAAGAGTGGTTTTAGTTGTTTATATTAGTAACTATTGAAATTTTTTCTTAAAATGCTTTAAAACTATTTTAATGTATTAACTACACTAGATGTAAACAGGCCTGAAGATGTTCCAAGGAATGAAATATAGCCATTTCATGAAGTAGTTCTTCACTTTTATTTTTTCATCCCTCACTGACCCAACACACTTGGTTCGTCCTGCCCATTTTAGTAGGAAGTACTAGACTGCTACTATCAAGGTTTATACCAAACAAATAAAGATAACAACCACATTTTCTTTCTTTATTTATTTTTTTTTTACAAAATATATATATTTGAATTTATACAAACTCTTTAACTATAAATTACATAAATCTACTCAAAGTAAGCAATGTGATTAAGAATAAAAACCACAGAGAAACTTTTAATTTGTACTCAGATGTAATTATTTAATGTAATGATTGTTAGCAAAGAAAATCTAATTTCTGACGTAATGGTGCCTCTGGAACTATATATCTCAGCGGTCTGGAACAATAATTATAAATTTTTATGTTTATATCAATTAATAAATTTTATAAGGCACAATTATAAGATCTTCACTTAAGAATTTTATTTGTAAGAAGTAAACAAATAATAAAATACATGTAGTATTATATTTTTAAATATATATAGTAATACGAATCAACTTTTAAATACAGCATATCATTTTTTTTCTTTTATTTTGGCCTTATATAACTACCACATTACTATATATATAGTATTATATATATAGCTCATTAAAAAAGTATAAATTTAAAAGTAAATTGAATACAATACAGATTTCTATTAGGTAACACACTGGAGGTAAAATAATTTTTGTAGATCCACAGTCAGAATAATAATATTTTTTCCAGTAATTCCATTATCACTAAGAGAATAATTATATATTTTCATAACAATAAGTAATTTAGTATATTTATTTATTTTCACTCTTAACAACACTTTAAGGTGAATTAATGATACACGATGATTTGTAAGGAACAAATTGTCCCATTTTGTGTGGGCACTTGGTGAGAGCAAGTAACAAGGTGTCAAAAAAGTGAATGGCTCTGACAATTGGCAGATGCACATCAAGCTGGCATATGACCACTCCAATCCGTCCAAAGTTCAAACATACAGATTGCATTTTTCATATTTATTCTTATTTATAAAATAGAATTGCCTCATCCTAAAATTTATAAATGTGCACTTACGCGACCCCTACATTTAATTGATATGATTAAGAAATTAGGTAACAGTTAAAAAAAAAACAATATTACAAAATTTATCATCCAAAGCCACCATCTCATAGAGAATAATTTGATTAGTTTAGTCTAAAAAATACAACCGCTAATACTTTAGCACAAACCAGTTTCAAAATTATATTAAATAAAACTTAAAGCTTAGTCCACAAAGAGACTCAATGTGTGAGGATGTGGTGAGGATTTCTTGCGAGGCTGAGGATTTGTAGTGAATCAGTGCTGTTACGATTCAGAGCCGCAACATGTCCTTAGAACTTATTGAGGGGACAAGATACAAGATTTTTAGTTAGAGCTTAGAGTGCATCTGGGCTCAAAGTTGCATGTTTTGTTGTGGCTATGAATCACAGCAGTGCCGATTCAGCCCCACAACATTCGAGTCTCAGGGGGGCACTAAGCATAAGAGCTTTTTTAAAGTTAAGTCTATTTTATTTGTCTCCTCCAATACATAGTACCTAATAATGTATCACCTCATTTCAGTCATCTGTTTCTAATTTATGAAATCAAAATCAACTCAATTCTTTAAAACTAAACTTGAAACTTCTTTAAACTATTACTTGAATAACCTATCAATTATCGTTAGTTAGCAGGAGGGGGGGGGAGTGACCTATTACTGTCAACCAAATAACAGAGAGCAGTTAAGCCCAGTGAACTGATAATCAGTTAGTTAAAACTAGTTTGTATTAAAACATTAGCTATGTTGATTCTTTTTACAATGAACTAATACAGTCGGACCTCCATACAACGAACTCGATGGTTCCAGAAAAAAAAAATTGTAGTATAGAAATTTTCACTGTACAGAAGTTCGTTATAAGGAGGACCGACTGTATATTTAACTCTTCAAGTTTGATTCATACCAGGTAAGTTTTAACACTAGAAACAATTTACAAAACCGATTTACTGTTTCTTGAGATCTGTTATTTAGTAGTTTTTCAATTTAGAGTTCATTAGCCATATGCTCAAAATTTGACCCTCTTCATAATATTTTATGCTCCAAAAGAGCATCTTTCAATTCTTCTTTTTCTTTTTGCCTAAATTTATGTTTCAAACATAATCGTTAGTTTGTTTCATCAACATATCTCCATCTGCACGTCTTCTTTTTTTTTAAATCATCCTGTTAGTCTCATCTAAATTTATGTACTTACCACATTTTGTTTATTTTTGATTCTTTTGAGACTTATGCACCATAAAATAATTTTTAAAAAAATTAAGCTACTCTCTGGATAGTATAAAAAAAAATTAAACCTTTTTTTTTATTTTTAAAGCAAATTATTAGCTACGGTTTCTGTTTTTTGTGGCAGCTCTTTTAAATTTCCTGATGAAATAATCAGAATATAATTTAATAATCGTAGGTTAAGAAGCTCTTTGTTCATTGTATAAAACTGTAAGATTGATGATACATAATAAGAGATACAATAAATTAACTAAGTCGCGTTTTTAATAAAAAATTGACTTTTGAAAAACAACCGGATCCGATTTACACCATGCTTAACAAAATTTCAACGAATGACACCTACCTGATCTCAAACACATTTAAAATTATACTTAATCAGAACCACTTCAGGTAATGGTGGACCTCTAATTAGAAAATATTTTAAAATGAAGAAGACGGCTGATCAGCACACCGAAATTCCGCAACAAAATTTATAGATGTCAGAATGGACTTTTCAAATAATCTTTTAGCCACTTGTGGTACTTCGCATCCAGTTTCCTTTCGATATTTCAGGTTATATCATAGTCGTAAAGTCTTCTTCTCTGAACTGAAAATAACAAACGAATAATGATAAGTTTCAACATTCAATAATAATTAATAAATAGTTAATCAAAGAACAAAACACAAATGAAAATAAAACGACAAAGAAATTAACAAAGTTAAATATTTTCACACAAACACACACAAAACATTAATACAGTGAAACCTTTTTTGAAACAAAAAAAAAAAAAAAAAAAAAAAAAAAAAAATACCAGACCATTTCATAAAGCCAAATAGTGGACAGAATAAAAATTTAATCCAATTTTAAGATGTTTCACTATATTAGTAAAGATGCTTAAGATTTTTTAAAATAAAATAAAATATAAAAATCTTACATTTATACAATTTGATCAAGTTAAAAGTTTTAATTAAATAATAAATTTAATATAACTGTCTTTATTCAATTGCAATGGGAAAAACTTCTAACCTAATAATAAAAATTGGGATTAGTAAATTGAGAACTTAGCAACTGAAAATACCCCTTTAATGAGATGAGGATGGAAAGACAAAAGTGTTATTTGCGTCACACTTAAAAGTACATGTCTCATAAAACCAAAAAAAAAGTGCAAGAATTAAAATAAATAAATGCTATAGGATGAAATTTAGTTTCCTTTAATGAGTGTTAAGACCCCTAACTAGTGCTGGTAGGCCAGCATGCAAATATATCTGCTCAGTCTAATAGACTAATCTCACAGGCACACATAACAGTAAGTAACAGATTTTAGCCCAGGCGCACATTGAGGAGTAAGGGTGTAAAGTGTCCATCTGAGACTAAATCTCGAGAGCTAGTCTCGAGATTAGTCTCAGAACCTTGTCCACTTGAGAGCAACATCAGGCTCTCTCGAGTCTCGGAGAGTCGGCAAGTCTCCGAGACTAGTCTCAGCCCCATGTCCACTAGCGATTTCAATCTCGAGAGCAAGTCTCGATACTAAAAAGTCTCAGATGGACACTTACCCTAAGGAAGGGCAGTACAATTTTTAACCGCAGAAATATACAAGACCACATGAATTGAGGCACCAGATCCTCTAGCAATGGTTACGCCACATGTGGCGTAGTACTGTACTTCTCTACCCTGCGCCTCAATGTGTGCCTGGGATTAGAGTGAATTTTTTCAAAAACAAAAATAAAATATACTATGATCTAAATAAATATTTGACATTCGACGAATGTTCAATGAATACGTCAGCTAACAGCATTATGAATTTTATTAATATTGCGATTGAATTATTATTTTATTTTGTGATGCTGATACTCATCTATCCAGTTCCAATTTAAACTAACACTATTTTACTTCCCAATCCTACAAAGCTTTAAAACATAACATAGCAAAACAAAAAAAAAACAAACGTGATTACAGTCTTCGCCAATTTAAAATTAGTGCGTTGACAGCACGGGAAATTGAGTGACACACAGATTTGCCAACCTCTCTGGGGGAGAAAATAAAGCCACTGGGTCTGTGGATAGTGGTTGGGCAGCGTTTATCCAGAGGGCCTCTCCCCTCCACTAGAGACATTTATCTTTGCCTAGTTGGCCCGACCTTTTGTCCGGGAAAATCTTAAGCTCTCATTGGCTCCTCACCCCATGTGCTAGTTTTTCCCACGCTGTCAACGCACTAATTCTAAGTTGGCGAAGACTGCAAGGACCATCATCTTCAACTTGTTTTAATATACAGCATGTCCCTGGATTGACACATGAATAGTTGAAAAATATATTTATTTATTTATTTTTTTATTTTTTTTTTTTTTTAAATTTCATCTTCTTGAGTTTGGCCCTGGTTGAAAGGAAACTAATTTGTTTCATAATTTTAGTTTCAAAAAATCAAGTATATCTTGGAAATTGACAAAAAAAAATTATTTTTCTCTCCAGTAAAGTGCTTTTTTTGTAGAAGATTTGACAAAATGTTATCAACAAAAATTGTTCAGAAAATAAACTAAATAAGAAAATATATATTTTCTATTTTTCCATTCCATATTTTGCCAGGTGGGCTTTTAAAAATATGTATTTAAACCAAATAATTTCAGTAGTATTTTCAGTGCCGTAAAATTGATTTCAAATTTTGAAATTACCACTGTGAATATTGTTATGTTAGTATGGAAATAACTATGTAATTTAATTGTGAATTGTTATTGTTTTGTTATTTTTATTATTCTTAAAATTATTATCTAAATGTCTTAACAGACGAATGAAAGTAAACTAAAACTTTTTTGCACTTGCATAATTCATCAATTTTGTAAGAACTTTTCCAAACGAAATTTTTTAATATCTTCAACAATTACAAAAATGGTAAATAACGCATTGTATCAAAGTAGGTACAGGGTTTTAAAATTGTGTATTCTTACGTAGTTTTTTTTCTGAACGTATCTCCTAGAGAAAAAGCACTTATCTAGTTAAAAAAAAAAATATATTTTTTTTTTGTAAATTTCCATGAAATCCTTGATTTTCAAAAACTAAAATTATGAAATAAATTAGTTTCCATTCAAGAAGGGCTGAACCCCTGAAGATAAAATTTCAATTCAAAATGTTGTCTTATTCAGTTATTCGTGTATCAATCCGGAGACACTATATATATATACAATAATGAAGATAAACTACCTGAAGTAAAATAAAGCAGAATTTTTTCTAACTCTTTGTGAGAGCTATAAAACTATATGAGAATCTGCACCACAAACTATCACTATTCTTTATGACATACCGATATGTAAGCTTGTTAGTGACAGACATTTTAAGGGTTTTTTTTGACAAATTATTAAAAAAAAGTTTAAATTATCAAACCCAAAACACTCTAAAGACCTAATGGAATCAACGCTTATGAAAGTTAAATGAGTAAATATGTGTCTTTTCCTAAAAAAAAAAAACCAAATTGCTATAATTAATAATTAATTTAATTTTATAAGTTAAATGTTTATGGAGTTTTGATACTTATTTTTACATTAGAATTTGAGTATAAATAATAATGGTTAAGTAAAGTTTAGAAATTGTATGAAATGATTTTTTAATGCAATGACAGTGAAAAGAATATGTATGCTGGTGTCAATTTAAGTGCTACATAGCAAGCACCTCAAGAGAAGACTTTTAAACTCTTTTATCACCCATATCAGTATCAATTGAAGACTGAATCGAAGAAGAAACAATCAAAACAAAATTTCAATTTAAAAGTCTTTTTTTCTTTATGTCCAGATTAAGAACTGTATAACAGAACAGCAAAGGGATCTGTCTCTTCATACACCTATGGATGGAAGTAACTTAAAGATAATATAATCCATTACACACTGATTCAAGCATTATAATTGAACATTAACTCCTATTTGGAATCAGCTAACTTCGATGTTAGAGTCATATAATGTCCTAGATAATGTTGACATGCAATATATTTCACATCTTAAGAGACACTTAATAAAAAACCAAAAGGAAAAAAATAAAAGAAAAAAAAAAAAAAAAATCATAAGTCAGCCACATTGACTTTTATGAAATGAAAATAAAATAAAAAATTATTAACTTGGTCAAACAGATTTTATTAAGTTCGCATTCGCTCACCTTACATACGAGCAGTCTGAGAAGCAATCATCCATCCCATGACGTTTTATAATAACATTTATTTTTTTTTTAGATATATAAATTTAGAAAAAAAAAAAAAAAAATGTTAATGAACAAGACTTTGATTCTATAGTGAATTCATATAAATGTGCAAGTTGTACCCAACACCGTGATGACTCTCTTGCCTCACCACTCAAATCAGGTGAGCCTCACTTACCAGTAATGTCTTCTTGCGTTAATATGTCCCCTGAATTAAAAAATAAATCGTCTACGAAGCCCTCCGTATACGACGAAATGCTTGAACAGGTTCTACATAATACAGCCTCTATTATGGACTTAGTTCGTGGTATGTCATGTAAAATCGAATCTCTCGAAAAGCAAATAATCGCATTATCCAATGACANGATTTTTTTATATTAAATATTTATAATTAATATGTATATCTTTTTTTGTAACATTTGGTTGCTTAATCTAGCCTTTATTAACTACAGTGGTTCCTTAATAAAGACGCTAGTGTACCAAGAATTTTTATAAAACTTGGACACACGCACTACATTTTAAAATGAAGTAGGTAAATGTGATGTTGGACAATAACAGGAGTAATGTAAACAACTAACAGCAATTTGTTGAGCAACATTTTTGAAGTGCCAAAAATGTTGAGGAACCACAGGATTAAACTATGTGTTATTTAGTGATAATATAAATCACTATATTAAATCTAAAAGAGAGAAAAATATTTTAAAGAATTTAATTTATTATAAAATTGAAGTTAACTATAACAATTTAATATACATGTAAAAGAATAAGTGAATCACTTTAGATTACACATTATATTTTCAAATATTAAATTTTAATAAGAATATTTGTGAATTATATATTTATGAAATTAAAGAACAAACAAATCAGAACGACATAAAACATAGATAGTTGTTTTTGTTTACCCATGTTCTGTATATTGTGGAAAAGTTTATATTTAATCAATAAATGTATGATTCTACCTAACATATAAGTTGGGTACTAAGAAAGTTGCAGTTTTAACACCGAAATAAAGTAAATAAAATTCTTCTAACATATGAAACAAACTACTTAAATATTTTATAGCTAAACAAAGAGTGTGTAAACAAGTTACACAGTAAAGAGGGTTCAAAACATCTTATGACTAATAAACACAATCGAAAAAATTAATATATTATTGTCAAAATTACAATTGAAAATAAGATTATAATAAATATGAAGTAAAAGAACATGCATAATTAAATTATAAATTATTTTTGAGAAGGCACATACACTTTATGTTCCTCAATAAAATTTCTAAATCGTAACCCTGGGAGAAAATTTAATATTGATTCTAAGTAATGACATAACGTTATAAGTTTATCTAAACTTATAACCAATTTTAAATAATTTTAAGATCATTCTTATATTAGAAACACAAGGTAAGGCAATTCCTTTACCTCATAAATTATTTTTTTGAATTTTGGAATAAAATGAGCTTTTAAGTAAATAAACAAATATAAACACATTATGCTATATAAATGTATTTATTTTTACATAAATACAAAAAAAATCTATTCTCCCAGTTAGTCAAAATTAAACATTTGCTATTTAACATTAATTATTATTAAACGAGTACAATTTGAATAAGAATAAGGAAGTCCTAGTAATATTCAAAGAGTTTGTTGCTACCTGAAGGCCAGTGATGATGTGGTGGGTGAGGGTACATGGGACCACCGTAAAAACTAGAACCCTGCCTGCCATGGTGCGGAGGAGGTGGTCCCATTCTCATATTGTGAGATCTCATTTCGGGTGGGCGAGTCTGCATAGAAGACTGCTGTTGTGGAAAGGAATTCTTAGAGAAGTCGTGTTTAGGTGATGCTTCGGAAACGTGCACTGATACCTGTGTTTAAATAATCATTTATATTAGAACATAATTGTAAAAAGAAAAAGAGAATGTGCATATTGAATTACAGATTCAGAGCTCTACCATCCATGCCCTCAATCAAAACTAAAAAATAGAAAACACCTAGCCTAAGATTTGACATGTTGGTTCAAACATATTAGCGTAGCCACAAATCCCACACATCATCTATTCCAACTTGTTTACATATTAAAAAATGTTTTCAATATTTTCCAAAAAAAGAATCTATTTTTATAATAATCTCCCTCTAATAAGATAATTATTAACTTGGAGTATAAAAAGCATATTTTTTTCCAACTGAATTTGACAGGTGTTAACTTATTAGATTGGCCAACCTATGTAAAGAAAATCATTAAAGCCACTTGAAAGTTATTGCTAGTGCCATGCCCCTCTACCAGAGACATTTATGTTTGGACTATGATCTTCTAAAAATTCAAACTCCTGACCTCCCATTGGCTCCCCTCCCCCAATTTTTTAATTTTCCCACTTTGTAAAAAGCTACATTTCATAACAAAAATACTATAACAGTCAAAAATAAATACAATAGAAAAGTTAACAAATTATATTTATAAAGAAAAATTATTATTGAATTTGTATTTTTATTTCAATTAATATCTCACTCCATTTACCTGTCAAGTGATTTAGATTGTTCTACAAAAAATTAAAAAAAAAAAATTGCCAAACAAACCAAATTTATAGCACTTAGGAGTAAAAAAATAAAATATAGTTTTGCTACTGCTTGAGTTTATTTGCACAACTGCGTTTTAAGACGAGATGTCCAAAACTTGATATAAAGCTAAAAGTAAAAAAAGTTTGTCACTCAGAGCTCAGAGCTGGGTAATAATAGTAAACAAAATAATTCATATAAAAATAACCAACCATTTTTATGATATGATCCTCTCCACAAAGGCCTTGGGCAACTTCGTGATCCAAAAATGTCACAAATGCGAATGCCCTAAATGGTTTTGGAATGAAGACATCAGTAACTTCTCCAAATTTCGAGAAATACTGACGAAGATCTTCAGCAGACAAATCTTCGGTGCATCGGCCGACAAATACCTTACAAGGAACTTGAGTAGGGAAGAGGCCCTCCTGAAACAAAGGTATTGAACTAACACACCATTGGAAAATAAATGCAAGGTCCTTGCAAATCTAACAAGAAAAATCATTTTAAAGGTGCTCTCATCATTTAAAAAAAGTCATGTAAAATGTTTATCTAAAGAAACCATTAAGATAAATCAGTATTGTATTCTGAGAGAGGAGGGACCAGCGAGGAATATAAGGAATTTTTGAGATTATTTTTAACTTGAATTTGGCCCTTACTCAATTCATAAATTCACTTTTTAACAAATTAAGATTTTTATGATACTAGATTTATTTAATTCAAATAAATATTTTTTAAGAATAAATAATTATTCTAAAAGAACAACGGAGAGATTAATGAATTAGCTATTATATCCTTAAACATATTTTATTTTAAAAGAAAATATTTATTAAAAACATTTTATTTTAAAAGAAATTATTTTATATTTAAATTTGCATTTTAATAATAAAAACTTTATAACTTATCTCATAATATTTTGCCTTCCTACAGGCTAATTGAACGTAGATATCATAAGTCAAAGAGGCTAAGGCTACTTTACACATCTGTCTGATGTGAACTGTAATATTGATAAAATTAAGAGTTATTTCTTAGTTTTTTAAAATTATGACCTTATTCAGATTTTGGTCCTTATCACCAAACAGTAGCATATTGGCTTTCTTTACCCCAAATTTTAATAAGTTAAATTTAATGAGTAAATTAAATTAATAAATTTTAAAGTAATGTTTAATTTAATAAGTAAATTTAAATAAGTGCATTTAATAATTAAATTTAATAACTTAAATATAATAAGTAAATTTAAATAAGTAACTTTAATAATTAACTTTAATAAGTTAAATTTATGAAGTAATGTATTATTATTTTTTTCCCCTTCCCACATTAACAACTCTATATTAAATTCTGATTTATCATTAATATTTAAAACAAATTAATACCTCATTCAAGCAGCAAGCTAAGTCAAAATCTGAAGTACAGTATCTTGGGGAAACTGTTTCATCTTTCGATCATTGGGCTGAATCTAAAATTTTTAAGAGAGTACCAAAATACCCCGTCATACATCACAAGCATTCTTTCCAAGCATACATACGGATGATTTTATTTTTTTCACAGGGGAAAAAAAATTAAAATTAAAAAAAAAATGGGAATTCTAATGATCCCTTTTTTCTAAACGGTCTAATAATTAACATTCAATTTTTTTTTAAACCTGTTCAAAAATTTTCAATATAAACAATGGTAAATCAGATAGAATAATAATAAAAAATATTGTTTTTACTAAACCCGGAACAAGAACTGATGGCACTTTGGAAAAACTGTAAACTTGATATCTTTTAAATCAGAAATCCAAGTCTAGTCTGGTGCTAATTTTATTTTATTTTCTAAATGACAGTTCTCCATTGCAATTAGTCAAAATAAAAACGAAATAGTATTAGCGAATTTATAGTTTGTTTTTTTGTGTATCTATTTGATCAAAAACTGACTATTAACAACACCAAAAACAACATCTGCGCACTTCTCAGACTGCCATGAGTTCTTGGTCGGGGTATAACATTAATAAAGATTTGAATGTTTTATTTCTGTGTCTTTTACGTTCCGATTAACATAATATTAAATCACTACAAACTTGTATTCATGCCTTTATTATGTTAATGCTACAAGGGATCATCTACAAATAAAACACTTGAAAAAAATAAAACAATAATAACCGCCACACAAACATACTGATACAAACATACAGCATCCCACTGAAATGCAAATAATAACTCAAAAATAACACCTTAAATCTTAATCAGATTATAAATAGGAACTATTTTTGAGATATCTTGTAACATTTAAATATCTTGAAAAACAATAAATTAATGTAATTATTAAACAAGATTATTTGTGGGAGATATAAGCAGAATATAGAAAAAAAATCAAGATATTTAAAGAAAGAAAGAAAGAAAGAAAAAAAAAAAACACCATTGTTTACATTAAAAAGACAACAGGTAAAAAAAAATTGAAACTGTATCATTTAAAGTTTGTTTATTTTATAACAGAAATAATTATACTATCCGATAAAAAAATAATAATTACATCCATCTACCTACTTTTTCAAAACCGTTAAGTCAAACAGATATAAATAATAACAGGAAACAAAACATTAACTGTAATAGTACCTTAGAAATTATGTAACAACAGACTTCATAAAATATTGAAAAAAAGCCAAAACAAATAATATAAGTATTACTCTTTGCAGCTAAAGACAATAAATTTAATAATTATTTTAGTTAAACATCAAACTTGAAAATGTTATAGGAATAAGATTTAACTGTATAAAATAGTGACAATTATAATGTAATATTACACACATTTTCCTACCAAGGCAACATACTAAATGCAGTAATGTGATTATTACTTTAAATTGATACATAATCAATAAACTCTTATCAATAAACATTTATTATAAATACGTTTTACCAGTGGTTTTAATTTGATCAAACTTAATTCATTTTCATAATAAAAATAATAAGAAAATAATAATAATAGAGGGCTAGTTTATTCCCTTCTTTAAAAAAAATAATGAACTCCTCTAAAAAACTTACAGCCAATTAATTGCTAATTTAATGGTATAAGAAAAATGTATTGTTATTATGTTAAATAATGCTAAAATAAAAAAAAAGAACGAAAAAAAATCTATTTTTGGTCCCTTCCTATCTATAAACAATTTAAATGATAATATAAACCACACAGCAAATAGTATTAAGATTATCCACTTAATTTATAAAATCTAAACTTCAAAACCCCAGCTCATTGGTAACATAGAAAACTTTTAATTTAGTTAAAATATACTACATATGTTAAATGCATCTAATTTCCGAATATAGTAAAAAATCTACACATAAATAATTAAACGTGTATAGATATAAAGTGGTAAGTAGTATAATTCAGCTCTTAAAATATATATTTGACAGAGCTAAGCCACTAGAGTAAAGTAGACAAATCTAAATAAATAAATATTAATTGTATCATATGTATTTGAGAAATGTCCGTTTATGAGCTAATCGATGTTTCGGGATTATTTCTAGAATCCCCTTCAGAAAAATCACTAGAGACACACTCTCCCTTAGTTCCTGTAAGTTGTTGGAATAAATTTGCAAAGTAAAGTCTGCTCACTTTAGAATTTGGTATTTTAACGTCGCACCATCTTCCATCAATCATGTGACGTTGCGATAGAGCTCGAGCTTGTGCCTCAGGAGATGAAAACCGAATGAATCCAAAGCCTTTTGATTGATTTGTCTTCGGATCCTTTTTCACCTGAGGAAAAGCAATTATTTCAAGAAATTTTACAAAGTTCATCAGGGAGTCAAATCAAGTTCCTTTATTTAGTCTGCCACAATATGTTTACTGTGCCTGTAAATCCTGATCAACAACCACTACAGTCATAACAGGAAAGATGATAAATATTACACATTTACTTATTGACCGTAAAACATTTATACACTGGTGTTGGTAGAGTGATTTTGCCCACACCAATGTAATTTTATTGTATTAAGTACAGGGTGCGCCAGAGAAACTTAATTATTTAAAAAAAAAAAAACATCCCAGTGGCGAGTTTGGTGAGTAGAGGGGTGGGAGGGAGGTCATCTGGAGGGGAAAGTCCCCAAGTTTGTATCCCCCTCTAGACAGTTGCCATCATGCTGAGGTTCGGTTTGCAAGCATTGGGGATTTCTGACACCAATGTTTGACTAATTCTTCATATTGACCTTAAACCACCTCATCTCTCTCAGAGGCGATCACCCATGGCCGGCCCGCTCTCCAGATTTGGCGTCATGCGATTTGTTCACATTTTTATGGGGTTATTTGAAATCCCTGCTTTATGTCGATCGACCACGGACCATAGCTCACCTGAAGAACAACATACGTCATTACCAACATACAGATTGATATGCTGCAAAGAGTGGAGAGGAACTTTAAAAATCAACTTGGTCAGTGTATAGACAATGGGGGTCGTCGTTTGCCCGATGTAATTTTCAAAACCGATGTATTTTCAAAAATAAAAAGAATTAAAACAATAACTGAAGTACTTTTGTTTTTGTTGGCCTTTCAAATAAGTAAGTTTCTCTGGTGCACTCTGTATATAGGAATTTTTTTTTTTTTTTAGTAAATAAATGTTCCACCTTTTATAAATATAATATATTTATTTTCTATAAACCACCTCCCCAAAAAAATGTATTAACTTGAAATGAAATGGATAAATAAAATAAAAGCATACACAATTATCAAGTATTTTTTTACCTGAGCCATAAGAACCTCTCCAAATGTTTCAAAGTATTGCCTGAGGTCTTGCTCTGATGTTTTCCATGCTAGTCCTAAAATAATGAGATCTGAACACTTTAGCTTGAGTTCCATCCGTTTTGTTTTAGCTATTGAATTTTCCAAGTTATCGTCAGACTTCCGTTTATTCTCTACAAAATATACGTAATAGATTTTGTTTTTAATTTTTAATCGACTTAAAACAAGTTGTAAAAATAAACCATTTGAACAATTTGCTAATAGCTAATAAAAAAATATGATCAGAAAGAGGGATACAAATATATTACAAAATTTTTACCAAGAAAATAAGTGAATTTAAATAAAAAGTGTGTAAAAAAAATATTATTACTTAATACTTGGATTACTCTATCATCCATTACGAAGTTATTTATTATAGATTTATAGACATGTGATAAGCTCAATCAAGCCAAGAGCATTATTAAAAGTGTGTTGAAAAAAAAGAAGATCTGAGAAGTAGGTTTCTCAAGCTAAATAATTTTAATAATTGAAAAAAACTCTACAGCAAAGCAAACTGAAGAAGCCTCTATTATACTGAAGAATAAAACACAATCAAAACGTTTCAAAATTAAAATTATAGCCGCAGTAAGAGGATAATGCAGCATCAAGCTCTGTAGTCCATTGCTAAATTATAAGTAATAATTAAAAGTCAAAGATAAGGAAGCAGAATTTACAGCCAAACCTCTTCAATGTCCTCAGCAAAATTTTGAAATATAATACAAGAGAGGACACTGCCTGAAGCCTAACTTCGTAGTCATATAAGAACAAATTGTCTTTTTAAGGATAAATATTTACAATATAATTCAATACCCTCCTGCCGTAGAGGGTGTTGGAATGTTTTGGCCTATACGCACCAAGAAAAATAATTACACATACGAATAAATGATTAAATTATTAGAAGGGGTAAAAATGATCTAAGTGGTGCTATACCTTGTAATGATACATTTCAGCTGGGAGGCTTATTCAGTAAACTGTTAAGATAAAGGGATGTTAGTATACACAGTAGGGATGATGCCCCTTTGTCTAACAATCAGTTTACATTTCCTATACGTTAGTCTAAAAAACTCCAGCATCGCGGTCCATTCTGCAGTTATCTATCTATACAGTCGAGAATCGCTTGGCGGCAAAATGTTGCTTGATTTATACACTTAAGAGATCCCTTAGTATATCCCTTTGTCAAAACAGTTTTTTTTTTTTTAACTATAATGTAATCTATAATGGTAAGGAGTTGGTTCCACCCACAAAGCTTTAAACTGTCACTTGACCCCGCCCTCGTCCAAGCGATTCTCGAACATAGCATCAACTTAATATCAGCCTTTCCCTTTGTCAAAACAGTACATTCAAGTAGGGGCCCCCTCCCCCCCAATTTTCTAATCTCTTTTCCTGGGAGGCTGGATAACATCAAATACTTATTATCAATCACCATAGTCAAAATATATAATATTGATGTCCTAAAATGTATAAGTATGATAAGAGTATAGATATATTTCATATAATAAAAGCAAATACATTAATAATGTTGCGACAAAGAGACACATTCCCTCTTCTGTAAGTAAATTATGATATATATTTATACGTATACCGTATACCTAATATAAAAATGAATGGACATAAACTCTTTCAAGTATAAGATTCTCGAAGGGTACCCTTCTAAAAACACTGTTTAAAGGTTGGGCTGACTAAAATCAAAATTAAATTTCATTTCTTAATCAAAGAAACTGTTGTTATTGCTGGTGTAGTGAGACCAGAAGAGGAATTATAAGGCTATGGTGTATGATATAATAGGATTCTAAGGGAGTACAATCAATGCAAATACCTCTTTAGTCTCCTTATTATAACAATCCTTTTAATTGTTTTTTATACAATCACAGGGGTAATAAAAAGTTCGGTATCTAGTCCCCAGCTAAGTTACATTCTACTCGACCTGAGCCCTACATAATAGCCGATACTTCTTTTTGAAATCCCAACAAAAAATCAATGTGTCAATAATATACCTAACCGTATGATAATTAGATGATGATAATAATTTGTGACACAAAGTTGACAATAAATACCTTTTGGGAAAACGCATAAGTAAACATTTTGTCCCCATCCATCGTCTGGAGGATGTAATCTGCCATCGACAAGACGAACTCCTCTAAAACCTTTGGTATCGGGATTCCGGTACTTCAACCCACAAGTCCCTGGATATTGAGCAGCTAAAGTAGACAATAGAAGAGTTCCATCGTCTTCAGTAGGAAGCTCAATCGGCTCTTCACCTTCTTCTTCAGACACTTGAATGTAAGAACTCATAATTTAAAAAATGTAAGCAAATAAAATGGTTCACAGTGATAGTCAGCTCGCGAAATACTAAAACCGATAATCACAAGCACAACAGTACAAGCTTGAATAGAAATTAAAAATGGCGTTGTCACTAGCTGGCTTTTAAATTACCAATAAAAATAAGAAGATTCAACTTATAATTTGAGTAAATCAAAAAAGATACTTATTTAGTAATAATTTAACCCTACACAATACTTTTAATTTAAATATATTATATAATTAAATCAAGAAGATTAGACAATGACAATTCTATAAATAGATTTAATAATGGCTGCACTGATAATCATTAATTTTTTAATCGTTGGTAGCACTATCGTACCGGCTGTTTTTGACACTAACAAAAATTAATTTTTTTTTTCTTTCAAATTTCAAAAAGTTACGCTTTATTTAAGTGGAATTTCACCACTGGTTTTATTTATTTAACTTTTTTTTTCATTGCTTACTTCACCATGAACAAATATATTTTCGTATTAAACAGAATTTGTGGTAATTTTCAAAAGCCTCGTTGTTTTAAATCTTCTTATTCACCGCTTATTTTACAGAGGGTAAATATAATGTGCAAATTCTTTTGAATGAATAAATTATTTAATTTATTAAAAATGCCTGCTTATTTGAAGAAGCTAAACCTCCTTCTGTTTTCTATACCGGTAAATGTATTCAATGATAGGCCTTTGTTAATAGCGTATACTACGTATACCAAAGATTTCAACTTTTCTTTATACAACTATTCAATAGTGAAGTTATCAATGCAGTCATTCTCATTCTGATAAATGAAAGATAAGATAATCTTCAGTTATCAAGTATAGTCTTTAATATCAACACTGATATGGTTTACTCCAAACTATTAGATGAATATTATTCCTTTGTAGTACGTCGAACTATTATTTTGTATTACTACCGAATTAAATTAAGTATTATATTGAATTCAGCATTTTGGAAACAGCTTTTGAGTACAGTTGCCAAGCCCGTAACACACTATTTTATTATTTGCTTATGACTATTGTGATGGGCTATATTCAAAGTTATAAATACCCCCAAACCATACCTCCCCCCCCCCTTATTCCCTAAAAAAATGTTTGTATACCTTTTAAAATAAATAAATGACATAAATCCAAGTATTAACCGAAATGGTACTAATGCGTTACAAAATGTTAAATGTTCCCATTATATATTTATATACATTTTTGATGTGTTATTACACCATACAGTTATCATTTTTTTTCAATTGCTGTTATTTTGTTGCCACTATTGTTACTTTGTTAATCTCGGTAAATTAGGATTGTACGTACCACCACTTCGAGGTTAGGTGATCAAATCTTGCATATTAAATTAAAAACCTTAATTGTGTACCCTTAAATTTTCAATAGCCGCTTCGTGGTGCTCCGCTTATTTCCTGAAGTAAAAAAACCCCTCCTATATATACCAGGTAGAGGTTTAACTCGAAGAGTGTTTTCATTTCTATATATACATGGTGCCCCGATACGCTTCATGAACCGGTATTTTATAAATCGGTTGATGCAGGGTATCTGGGGCATCATATATAGAAATGAAAAAAAATGGCACATATAATTAAAGTAAAAAAAAAAAACCCTCCTGTATATAAACCAGGTAGAGGTCCAACTCGAAGAAATTTTGATGGCACGTTACAATCCAAATTTGCTGTTATTCTCATAATTAAAAATGAGCTAGAAGCATCGGAAAGTATTGTTCAATTCAGGATTATTGTGGCAAATAAAGAGACAAATGTCCTAGTAGATTTATAAAATACCTCTTACCTAAAAACATAAAAGAAAAACTTAATATTTTCATATACCTGTATTTCTTACTAACTAAAACTATACACCTGTTAATTATTTTATCTATTCTTAAAGTTTTGTCTGTTTGAACAAAATTTTTGGATCCAGCCAATCCAGTCCTAATTTTTCTCATGTTTGTGTGTTTTCATTTCTATACATGATGCCCCAGATATATTACATTACATGAACCACTATTTTATAAATCGGTTGATGTAGGGCATCTGGGGCATCATATATTGAAATGAAAAAAACTGACACATATAATTAAAGTCTTTTCTGTTGATTGAAAAATGCACCAATTATAGATACTTCTTCATTTCATAAGTTTTCTCTTAATACATTTTCCCTCTTCAGTCCTCTATTTTGAAACACAGCTGTATACAGGTTGATTTTGCGAATCTTGGGCGTATGTATCTGTCGTAGATTAACTGGGCTTCGGTGTAGCGTATCTGGTTTTTCGAGAGAGTACGAAATGAAAAAGTATCCATAAATAATGCATTTTTTATCAATGTACAGGAAACTTTAATTGTATATGCATTATATTTGTCAGTTTTTTTGTTTTTTTTTTAGATATATATCTATATTGCTTTAATTGTGATTAAAATGTATTGATTATTTTATTGTTTCTTTGATTTTTTTAACTTTGGAATTCATCAATTGGCAGAATTGTTGAATTGACTATTTCACTGGTTCTGTTTATGTTACCTTGTGTGTATATACAGTTTATTTATTTATTTGTATGGTGGGTGGACGATTGCTTCTTTATAAATAGTGAGAGAGGGAGGACAGGGGGGAAGAAGACCAGAGAAGATAGAGAGGGGTGTTGACAATAGGAAATTGTTGACATATATCAGGGCTCAAAGGCCTCTACGAACAGGACTGTTATCTTCCAGTCTAGACTAAAAATATCAACAGTATATCATGAATATATTTACTAAATTTAAAGGGGAGAGTGTCTCAGCTGTTTGATTATGTGATTTAATTGTTTGTTTTTTTTTTTGTTTTTTTTTTAAATTGTTAATATACAAATTTGTTTAAGTTTATTTTATTTTTTTTCTGTTTCAGCTTAATTTTGCTTCAGAAGTGCCGAAAAATCTTCTAGAAGATGTGCATTCAGCATCCCAGCAGCCAGACAACGGAGTGATATATGATAAGAAACCATTTAAAATTACCTTGGATTCAAAAAAATCTTACATGTGGTGCTTGTGTGGACAGAGTAAAAACCAGGTAATTTTTTTTTAATATTTTATTTTAAAATTAATTATTTAAATATACATTATTAGACTATTCTCAGAAGTAAGCTCAATCTGACATTACAGTCTGTGCCAAACGAGAGTTAGTGCATTGACAGAGTGGGAAATCGAGTGACACACAGATTGGCCTACCTCTGAGGGAAAAAATAAAGCCACTACATTTACCTTCTTATATGGTTGTCCAGAAGGGCAAATCTTGAGCTCTCGTTGGCTCCCCACCCCATTTGCTAGTTTTTCCAACGCTGTGAACGCACTAACTCTCGTTTGGCACAGACTGTAAGAGATTCTACGCATTTTTTTTAGATTTATTTTTGCATTAGTATTGTTTTTTGTTAGTATATAAGCATTCTCCCCCTCCTCCTTATGTATGCCACTTGTGTGGGATAACACTTTATTCCTTTTATAAACAAATGCTCTTGATGAAAAATTAGTCCGAGACAACTCAGACTAACTTTCTCTAATAATCTCGGTCTGAGAACCCAGAAAAGATGTATATATTGTTATCTATACAGACGAATACACGTGTCGATTTGGTAGGTCTGCCTAAAAACCCACATTTGGCAGGTTACTAAAGAACCTTCCAAGTGAAGTGAGAGTGCCACCCAGCACTGCCATCTTCTCCCATTATACTATTAAAATCATCATGATTAACTATCAATTTGCTTAATATTTATTGCATTAAGCTCTCTTTAATGATAAACCTATGCAATTCTTAGTTCATATTATATTATTTAAAATACATTCAACTGGTGGTTGTTTACTTTTTGTTTTCAATTTTAAACAAAGTAAGATTTATTTTTATCAATATCTTGAAAACTAGTTTTTTCTCAGAAAAACTGCTTATAACGTTAGATTTGCATTTAAATGGGCTACATTTTAGAATTTTTTCAAATTCATCGGAACCATTTTTTGAGAAATGTATTTATTCAGAGTTTTTAGGGGGTAGCGCCTTCAAATTTGGGGCTATAATTCATTTCTTAAGTTGGCCTTGGGGAATAATTTTTCTGAACATGCATGCCAAAATTCGGCCCTGTAGTTTAGGCTCCATGTCTGCACGGACAACCGACAAATACATTTTTTAAATACCACTTATTTGGACTCAGGGGACCTCAAAACATGTAAATCCATCTTAATCTCAAAAATTAATTTTCGGGCCAAAATAATACTTTCTCTTAATTGTGTGGAAGTAAAAAGGCTTAACATTTTAATGAGTTTTTTGTTCTTGCTCTACTTTTTCTCATCTGTATATGAATAATTTATGCATTCTATTGAACTTCTGTACTTGTAGTATTTGTTCAGTAATTATCACTTCATTTGCTCCCCACTCTTAACCTTTTACTATTTACACATTAAGATATCTTATTCAGTTATAACAAACATCTTTATACAGTATTTTCTAATAACATTTCTTATAACATTACAATTTTACAAAAAATAATAACTCTTTTGTGAATATATTTTCACATTATGAAGTATTATTAATTCTTTGAACTTTTATTTTTATAATTTTGTCATTAACATAAAACCCTGATACCCATGGAAGGAGCCCCACGGGGGCATGAGATACCCAACTCTTGACCTCATGGATGAAATATTTGTAAGTAGGCAACCTTATAATTTCAACAAATAAAAAAACAAGCTTTTAACAGAAATATAATATATATTTATTTAAAACAAAAAAATAAATGCTTTACATATCATTACATATACTCACAAATAATTTTTTGCTTGTTTGTTTTTAACACTAAATTAGGACTCGTACAATTGTTTTATGGTGTAATTGGAATTACAAAATTTAAATATATAATTTAGCACATAAATATTAATATTCTATAAATGTTAATATTATTAAAGCAATACTCTATTTATAGATAATTATAATATATATGTGGGGGGAAATTTTATGGTTTTATAGTTCAAAAATTAGTGTAACAACAAGCAAATTTAAGTATTTTATCGGTGGGTTTAATGACAATAATTGAGAATTGTTACATAAATATTAATTGATTTATTTCAATATTCTTCATATTGGCATTATGGTGGAATCTTTGTTTATTGAATTTTATTTACTTCGTATAATTTGATTTATTTTATAAAGCAGATATAATTACAAGGTTACTAAATTTACATAAATTGCCCATATCTCAAAATTAAATGCGTTATAAGCTTATGAACAATTTGGCTTCCTCTGTATATTCTTAATTTGAAATTTATTTGTAGCCAAAATGAAATAAGATCATTGCCATTACATTTTTATTTATTCAGACAATAATTTAAAAAATAATAAAATAACATTTAAACTAAATTATATAATATCTCTGAACAGTATTGTCCAAAAACAAATCATAACAATAAATGATTTTTTGCAATAATAATTCTTAACAACTTTCCAACAAATTTATTTAAAAATATTTACATTGAAAAAAAAATATCAATTTATTACATTTATTTACATCAGATAAAAAATAACTTATAGATATTTATTTTTTCTTTCTTTTGATTTTGTTTAATATTATATACATTTTGGTTGTGATTTATTGATATGCAGACCAATTTTATATATCTATTAGGTTCATTTTAAGAAAAGTAGAAAAAATTGCTGTGCGATTTTATTTGTTTTAAATTTATTTATTTGTCCCCATAAAAATACTATAAAAATATTTAATAAGTCTTAAAGGCATATATTTATCAAACCCAGGAACATACCAGATAAACACTTTAATTGAAGTACAAAAAAACAAATGCAAAAAAATTAAAAGAATGTATTAATAAATATTCAACCCTGAGACCCAAAATTAAAACTAATATAACTATAATTTTAAATAAAAATGCATAAATAAAACAAGAGATAATTCTAACTAATTTTTCTTTTAAAAATGCATATAAAATTAGCTTGAAACTGTTTAAAAAATATATATTTAGGGACTATACTACTTATAACAAATAATTTTAAAAAAATCTACTTGGCAGGATTCAAAAGAATTAAAGCATTTAACAGCCATGGCACAAATGGCTTAACACAAATATTAAATTTGTCCAAGATTAAAAGGCTTTGCTTGATATATAATTAAAAATTAATATTTCTAATAGACTTCTATTGTCCTTTTCTAATTTAGTAGCTCCCCTCATTCAGGTATGAAAATGCAGCAGTTTTAAAAAATACATTATTAACTTAATGCAATGTGTAAGAAAGAGTTATAATAAGCCCTGCAATATATGAAAAATTCAAAATGCTTTAGCGAGAATCTATTTAAAATATATCAATAATTCCAATAGCAAGAATATTGGGTAAAATGTGAGTACCATGTTTGAAATATTCAATTTTGTAAAGACCTTCTATTTACACATCAGAGGTGGGTAAAAGATCAGTGTTTCTTAAGAGATGACGAGATATACAAAGATGCTTCTACAAGGCAAATATTATACTTTTGATGCTAAAGAAAATTAAAACATAACTCAATATCAGTTTTACTGTAAAGACATTGGAAGTGCTTTTCAAACATATTGTTGTTATGACTTTACAAACTGACTAGGTTTCCTCTAATTTTTACTAACTATGAAGGCAGCCAGGTCATACATAAAGAGGAACTTATCAAGAAAAAAATCCTCCGGTTCAGGAATTCCTCCTGGTCTGGACTGTTCAGTCCAAACCTCAAGGATTTCCTATTCCAAACCCTCGTACAGGAATTCCTCCTGGTCTGGATTGTTCAGTCCAAACCTCAAGGATTTCCTCTTCCAAACCTTCGTTCAGAAATTCCTCCTAGTCTGGACTGTTCAGTCCAAACCTCAAGGATTTCCTATTCCAAACCCTCATACAGGAATTCCTCCTGGTCTGGACTGTTCAGTCCAAACCTCAAGGGTTTCCTCTTCGTGTATGACAATCTTAAGTAAGTTGCACAAATGTGAAATTATAATTTAGAAGATTACATTATAGAAAGACATGGTATTCAAAACTGGGGTAACGATCTATTCAGTTTGGACTCAGAAGCTTATTGCCATTTTGATGAAATATTATGTATGCAAAAACTTTATTAGTTGATGCTATCAACAAAAGAACTAAAGTAGAACTTTCTTTATCCATCTCCTGGTTCATTCTCTTTCTCTCTCAAGCGCTCCCCCACTTTCTTTGACTGCGCGCTCCTCCACTACTCCAAACCCTCCTTGCATGAGTACATGAAATTACTACCTGTCAATTATTACACTCGGAAAAGCCTGGATGAGCCAAGGTATTATTTTTAACTCTTGAGTTGAAAAGTAAAATAAGTGTTCTGCGCTATAAAGGAAAATGTATTATTATTATATAAAACTAATTGAACATCCCTGAGACACATTTTAAAATGAAATAGCTTAAATTTAAATAAACAAAAACAAATAAGTATTCAAAAGGCCGATGCCTATAGTTTAGACTACTGAAGAAAATGTGCAATAGTTACCTATGCCTTTCTTATATCAGTAACATTTTAAAACTATACTAAGTTTGTTGATGAAAAGATTTAAGAATGTTTAGTGTTACAGTGTGCCCACGGATTGAGTGTACGTAGGATGTAAATGACATAAAAATTTGAGTCTTTGTGCATCAGTCGTCATTTACACTCCATATACACTCAATCCGTGTACACACTGTATATGTATTGTATATTTGTTGTATTGAAAGAAAAACTCAGTAAGTGCACTTATGGTCAAAAATGCATGAATGATTTCAGTTTCCTGTCTTAAAATGTTGGGTTCTATTTAAATTAATTATTGTTATTCTCCTTATCTGTCAGTTTTGAATCTTATTTAAGCCATTAAAACAATCATCTACATAAAATTAAATAAAACAAAACTTTATTTCTCAAAAGTTGATCAAATTGCTTGTACAGTAGAAGCCTTTCGGTTCAACCTATCGGGGTGAATTCTCATAAAATATCAGTTTAACCGATCTTTCTCATCTGGTAAAAGATAGGTCTGTTTGCCACTGTATTGTGAAAATATCTGATGACACCTGTCTTTTGTAGTTAGTTGAGCAGTTTATATATATATATTACTAAGCACTGTACTGTAGTTATAAAAATATTTCTGTTTTTTTTTATTATAAAAATTGGTTACACCAGCCTTAGTGTTATCCGCTCACACCAGCCTTAGTTTTATCCGCTCATGGGTTCGGTACCAATATGGCTGGTTATGATGGCTTTCAAGGTAATGAGTTTTTCCCCCAGTGAGGCTATAATTTCCTCTCTAACTTTTAGCATTATTCACATTAGGAATGAATGAGAAATCCTTCAATACTATGGTATTTGGTTAATATTTAGTAGTAAATATATTTAGGCCTTTGGAAGGCCTAGGCCCTTTACTGGCTGTTGAGCCATGGAATTAGGTTTTATGTTTCATATTTATTATTTTTTAAAATTATTGATTTATTTTAATTTATATTGAAAGTTATATGTCATTTTGTTAAACTAATATTTTTCTGTAAACAGTAATGCTTATATATTTTAGTTAAAAATTAAAAATAATCACAGATAAATGTTCGAACTTCTTAGGTGTGGTCCTGTGTTGTTATGTTATTTTTAGATAGAATAGTTTCTAAGTTTGTTAATTACCAACCCCTCTCTATTGCAATTAAAAAATAGCTTTAAATTTTGAATTAAATTGCAAAATAGAGTTTTAATTTCATTTGGTTATCCCGTATTTTTTTAATATAAAAAAATGTATATAATTTTTTCTTAAAATATATGTGTGTCTACTTACACATTGGTCAATCTCAATCTGTTGAGTGGTGGTATGAAGAGATATGACTAGTATTTGTAAATGTCAAATCTGTCGTGTATACTATGTATTTTATCTAACATTACCTGTTTGGGTTGTACCAATGGATGTAAGTATCTTCTGAGGAGTGCCATACAACCAGTAATTTAGGTTTCATGAACTAATTCCGAATTTAGGCAAATATAAACCAAATTTAGTTTCGATACCGTTAATAATGGGAAGGACAGCTTCGTAACCTCCGACATGATCAGGATTCTTGGATTTCTCCGTGTCTAAAATTCCAGCACTAGGTAATTTCTGTTCGGAGCCCGAGGGACGGGTGCCTGCAAAATCAACATAAAACATTCTCTGAAGTAGTTCATAAGTGACTAGAGTTACACCGAACTGCGGTGATGAACGGAACACTCTGGCTGTAGCACCTTTCCAGAAAGCTCTTGCTCCCTCTTCCTTGTATATTTTTCTTGCGGCATCGGTGAGACCTGAGTACGTAGTCTGGCCCTGCCTTGCCACAACTTGTAGCCTGGTTTTAATTACATCGGCAGGGGTGACTAAAGAAGCTGCAGGTACTCCTGCTATTACACCTGCCATGAAAAGTGAAAAAGGATGGTTGTATCCATTCTCGTCGGCTAGTTTCATTTTCATATGGGCATATGCGGGAAAGTAAATAGCTGAGAATGGCATATCTCTTAGTAGACAAGCCCTTGCGCCTTTGTAGAGGCCGAATAAGCCCAGGTCCTTTATTACCGAAATCGCACTGACTTTGGCTCCAGATGCGATTTCTCCTGCGACTTGAAGACGAATTTTAACTATTTCTAGAGGGTTAGTAAATACAACCTGTGAACCGCCGGCACAAGCACCTGCAAGTACTTCAGCCCCAAGATGTATGTTACCTTTTCCGTCCATAAGCTTATCTCGCACGAAGTCATTTACAGTCAGTTTGATAGCTTTTTCCGGTGCGACGCCCATAAGCTGGGGTACTAAACCTCTATAGAGACCATGAAATCCTTCGTGCCTTATCACTTTTTTAAAACAGTCCCAGCTGTTTCTGTACATCACTTCACCAATGAATGATCCCGTCCTTTGATTCTGTATTCGCGTTTTTACCAAATCTATAGGATACACAGCAGTTGCTCCCACAGCACCTGCTACCGAACCCAAAGTGAACCTGTAAACACTCTCCAACAGTTGTATTACAAAACTTCTCTCTTCTGGACTGTTAACAGCATGTATTTCAGTCAGTCTGTTGCTGATTTGTTTGAAGTATTGTTCAGGAGCTATCAATTGAAGATCACTGTATATTATCTTACCCCGTTGGTTAATGAGGTGACACAGATGATACAAAATATCTACTTCTAATGGAGTGATCTGAGACATCATCTGGGCCGAATAGAGAAATTCGTCTTTTGTCAGTTCTTGTGACCTGTTACCACTGGTCGCATTAAGATATATCCTTTTAACTAGTTCCATATTACTGAGGAGAGAATTGAAAGCCATAAAATAGGGGAAACTGACCTTGTGACCCCCTCGTTGACTGCTGCTGGCAGCAGCCACTAGGTTCTCTTGCACGGGCTTGGTCAGAAGATGACACTTTATATTCACCATAATATCACGGAACTCCAAGGCTGAAATAAAACCCGAACCCTCCGTATCAGATTTAATAAACGCTTGCGTCCCACACTCCTCATGAAAGTCATGCAAAAACTGACTGAACTCCGAATAGGATATATTCCTCGCCCTATCTTTACCGAAGTAAAGTTTAATAAAAGCATTCTCGTAATCGAAATTAAGACTACGGCTCAGTTCGGTTTTAGAAATAACTTCGGAAAACTCTTTGTACGAAATCATCCCTTTTCCACTGGTGTCGAACAACTGGAAAGCGGTTTTATATAAAGCATCAGGTACGCATAAGAGGCCTTCGAAAGCCTGGAATTCACTAAAAGATATAAGGCCATCCTTACTTGTGTCGACAATACCGGCGATAAGATCCAACGACTGCTGGTTGTAGTTTTCATGACTGAAAAGACCGAGGAACCCTCTTACGAAATCACTTCTGCTCATATACTTCTGATCTCCTTTTGCAACGCTGGCATACTTGAGAAATATTTCTTCTAACTTTTCTTTACTGGCTCGCTTCGGGTAACCGCTGTGCGCTTCGACTCGTGCGGCTTCCACCACGAACATATTACGGATCAAATCTTTATACATTCCTCCGAGAGGACGGACCGATCAAAATAAAAACACCGAAATTTTCTAAACGTGATCTCGGATAATGGTTTAGCGGGTGCGTGATAACTCGACGTCGTGTAAATAAAATTAAGATAACGTATCTCAAAAATTTATTTCGAAAGATAACTTATCTCGAATTATACTTTTTTTATACCCAAAGATTGCTGTTTAATTAATTAATAATTAAAAAAGTTGATAATAAAAAGGTTTCTTTGAAGCAGGTTATGTAGAGTTCTCCCATATCTTCTTCTTTTTTACAACTGTTTTCTTCGACGAAATTCAAGCAAGTGTTTCCTTGATTTTTATTTCTCAATGAGTAACTTTTAAAAAAAATAATAATTAGAGATTCATTGATGCTAAATTTTAAGTATTATTGTTTTTTTTATTTTTTTCATAATTGAAAAGATAAAAATGTCTTTTTAAATTTAAACACCTTAATTGTGAGGGTGGGGGAGGGGGGCTCNAATCTGGTTTTTTGTGTTAAATTATTGTAAGTCCCAGATTTGTTTATATATAGAAAAAAAGGAACTGATTTTACAAATAGAAATTAATTATTATTAGAATTCCATAAATAATTGTATTTCAATTTTTTATTTTGTAGTTATTGTAAAAGTTTGTAATGAAATGACTGAAGATGACTTTAAAATAAAGTCGAAACGTCTCGGAATGTATATTTGATCTACAAATTATTATCCTTACACCTCTACAGCCATCAAATTATCATCTTCTTTAAATATTTATTTGAATAAATTACAATGAAACGAAACTGAGAATGTTGTGGTAATTTTAAAAGAAATTAATATTCCTTTATAATTTTTTTTTTCATATTGATGCTTTTAAACTAATGTAGCACAATGTATATGTATGTTCCCTCTTGTACGTCTTTAATGCTAGTCCAGACAGAAAGGGGTCTGTCACGGTATGAAATGATACCTGATTGATTTATTAATTTTCTTGTATTAACATTTTTCTCACTTTTTTCAGTTTCCTATTTTAGAGCATTAGTTATTATAGATACTGGTTACCACTTTTTCCATTAAAAAATTGACTGATGTCCATCTAGTCATTGGGTATCTAATCCAAAACTCTATTTGTTCGAGTTTTTGATTATAGTGGATTGTATACGAATCTCTTGGCAGGAATTACTTAAAACAAATTCTAAGACAACCCTCAATTTTAAATTCGATTTGCCCATTTTGGGCTTGAGACCATCTACTTTATTTTTATTGCATATCTACAAGACCATCTTCTGTACTATGTCAATAGTTATTTTATTTTATTTTTTTACTTTAAACAATACAAGTTTATATGTTGTTATAATACCTCATTTTTTTCTATTTGCAGCCTCTGTGTGATGGAACTCATAAAAATCCCTACCTTAAAATCAAGCACAAACCTATCAAATTCAAAGTTGAAAAGGACGGAGAATACTGGCTTTGTTTGTGCAAACAGACTTCTCACCGACCATTCTGTGACGGTACTCACAAGAGAGACGATATTCAAGCTATTAGGAAATAAAATACATCTATTTGATTTTTTTAAATTTTAATATACATTTTTTTTGTTACTAATGGAAATCATACAGATAGAATAGATACAGTAAATAACTATTAGGTGAAAGTGTGATTAAGAAATCTACTAACAATTTTGGAAAATTTAAATTAATTAAATTAATAATTTAATTAATTAATTAAAAATTTTGTGAAATTACCTAATCACGACTAAATTCCACTCCATCCTTTTTTCTTTGTTAAAATTATGAGGAAGAGCTGGAATTTGGATTCATGAATTTGTTGTTTTATTGGAATGTGAAATGTTATAGTCACAAATGTTATAATTTTATGGAACCAAACCTACATTTAAGAATTTAAAAAAAAGTTTTATGTATGTATATATATATATTTAAGTGGAGTAAATTAATGCTCAGGGTTATAACTCAAATATTATTATTGTTATTCAAATATTTTGAATAAATTATTATTTACTTAAAGATGTTTTTAATATTTTTTATTTTTTTACTATCATCATAAATAATCCTTTTCTTTCCTTCTCCTATAACTTGAGTGAAAGTTGGCCGATTTAGTTAAAAGTTGATATAAATTTAACTCTTACTAATGATCAGGCTAAGTTCATAGAACAGCATTATCGTGCAATTCTTGCGTAAACTGAAGCTTGAAATGTAAAATTTAAAAAAAAAAAAAAAAATGTTAACATCTCATTTGATGAGCCAAACATTTTTACTCAGACAATTAATTAGTTTAAAAACAACGCAGTAATAAAGCAACGAAGAAAACAAAGAAAGCTAAAAAACTATTTAAGCGGGCCTAAATGTTTAAAATATAGAAAACAATGTTTTTACGATATCTTACATTCTACTTTAACGATTTTAATTAACTATATAAATTGTCTAAAGTACAATTGTAACTTGCATGTCAAGTTAATGCAAGCAGAAGTTCTTGTGTAATGAAGTGATTCATTTTATAATAGTTGAAATGGAGATGGCCGGCGTATAAATTAAAGAATGGTAGAAAGGCACCCTTCTCTTTAGTACAATCATCCTCTTTTTAACTATTAACTCATCATGAGCAAGTTCTTTGGCATCATTTCGTTCAAGAGCATGAAAAGTTTTGCAGTTTTTGAGGTGCTGGTGGTAGGTCTGTGACATTTGGAACTATATAGACCATCTTTAGTGCTCTTCCAGCCCCACTTCTGCGTTAATGGCTAATTCAAATGAAAAATATGACATAACTGATCACAAAAATACTCCCCCACCACCATTCCCATTCCAAATCACCACTTCTTTACTATCTTTAGAACCAAATTCGAATTGAATCTGGGATTAAAATTCAATTCCCTAGACAAATAAGTGATGTCATATGAAGCTACAAAATAACCAAATAGTAGAAAATCATAACTATGTCATTTTTCTTTTGGATTAACTGTTGTTGAAATACTGATGGGTGAAAGTGAGCTTAACACTTTTCAGTCAAAATATTTTAATGCCAATTCTGACCACAATGTACCAAATTTAACGTTTTAGGAGGATTTTTGACACAGAATTAAATGGTTCTTAATTGTGATAAGAACACAATTGTCTTTTCTTTAGATGTTATTAAGGCAAAAAAATAAAAAAGTTCCATTTCGCTGTTTTTTGGCACCCAAAAGTTTAGCTCTCCTCACAAACAGTAGCAAACTTTACTCTTATTTAGATTCTAAAAGAGGATTAAAACCATTTCCAGCTTTGTCTGAAATAATGAACAATAAAAGTTTTATTTGACTGAGCTAAAAAGGAATTTTTACATTTTATTTCTAAACATCATTTAGTTACAGAATTTATCCAAGCATTAAAAAACAGCTACTAAAAAATCATTAATATGAACAAATGAAAATACATATATTGATTGAATATGTCTGATGTCTTAACTCCCTAATTAGCCAAGCCCCCTCTAAAAAATTGCCCTTTCCATCCATAGAGAAAAGTTATAAAAATAAGCAGAGAGCTGTATCAGGAATACAGTTTAAAGCAGGAGGTAATTCGTTCTACACTTAAAAATCAGTTGGCCAAGGAGTTCCCAGAGTGAGCTCCTTTAACTTCTCGTATTCCTGTTGCAACAAATCCTAACTTTTCACTACTTCTACTGCCCTTCTTTTCTTATAAGGGAGGGAAAAATTATTTGCATGGTATCCATACCATGTATTCGTGATCCTTATTATTTTATTTAGTATTTACATTAAAATATGTATTATTTGATAAGTATAAATAAAATATATTTGAATAAAATATAAATCCAAACTTACCTATGATTTACTGAAGCATTGTAATCATTCCGAATTCTAAAGAATATATTTGTTTTCTGGAATTCAATAATTCCTAGACAGGAATTCCAGCAAACATTATATTTTTTAAAACTATTTGTCCAATTTTGGTGAAATTTGGATGTTAGGTCATTTGCCCACTTTTAGTACCATACTCCTTCTGAACCCAGTCATGGCGTTAAGGCTTTGGGGGCCCCCCGCACACTTTTAGTGGGGGCCCCTCTATCACCCATATCCAGGGGCCCCCGTGCCGCGGAGTCTGCTGGGCCCTTATCGCCGCCACTGTTTGGACCCATTTTCTTCTGTATGCTCACAAAAGCTCCCGTTTCAGAAACATTTTTGAGCCTATTTCTGCGTTACAAACTCTTTGTAAACCAACATATCCTAAAAAACACAACTTGTCCAATTTTAATTAAACTTTGGTTGTTCATAATTTTATCCATTGTTGATCCCATATAAGTCCCATATTAGTTTCTCTTTCATAAGGGTACAAATGTACTCATCTGATTTGTAAGAAATTTAGATTGTTTGTTGAGTTCATATTAATCTGTGCTCATTAAATATTGCTTAATACTTTTATTCGAGTAAAAATTAAAACAATTTTCACGGATTTAAATAGCCTGCCAATTGTAAAATGAATGATTCTCCAGATCTGAACACCAAAACAATTCAGCAAAATACCTTATTTCAGCAGGTTTTATCGGNTTGCACTCGAAAAAGGGTTATCAAGAGAAACTAATGGGGGGGGGATTGAACCAACAAATATAGCACAAGCTTTTATTTTCTTTCTTTTTAAGTGTACACACACAATTTTACACATAAACAAATTATCACAAAAACCACTTAACACATGTAATATATAATCTAATCTACCTGCATTTCACATAGTTTTATTTTTATAATCTACTTTCCATTTTTTAATTTTTTTTTTTTTTAAGTCCTATAAATTCGTTTTATGGACATGGTAAAAATCCAAAATTTAAGAACAAAATTAAGTTGCTAATAATATAATTTTTTTTTTTACTCTTACATTAAACTCATTCTGTTTACAATTTTTATAGTTGCTCTACACATCTCTTTTTCTGACTCGATTAACAATTTTCTTTTTAATAAATACAATGATTATAAAAAAGATCGATTTAGATATTTTACTTCTTTTATGAAAATAGAAGTGACAGTAGGAAATTTTAAGACAGTGAAGTGTTCTCAGATAATAACAATTGATTTACCAGTATTATACAATGAAAAAAAAATCTAAAACTGGACTCCCACGACCTGTGACTAGGCCCTGCTTGACTCGAAGTGTGATCCGAGCCATGGGAAAATATGGCTCGGAACACACTAGGCTCAATAAGGCTCGACTTTTCCTGATAAGGATTCGATACACCACAAGGCTACGAGCATGTGCATCCAAGCAAAGAGGCTCACCAAGTCACATTCCATCGGAATCCAGATTAATAAGGACAAATAAATAAAATGTTATTTTTACAATTAGAAAAGCACAGGTATCAAATTAACATTAAATCTCTATTCCAGAGAGATAGTTTAACAAAGTATTTGACCAAATAATAATAATTTATTAGAACAATCCAATAGTAATCAATTTATGTGCTTCCCTAATGTTAAAAAATCAACTTGAAGGGACATAATCTCAAATGGCATTTCTCTGAACCAGAGTTTACTTTTAACTAATTTATAATTCCAGCGGTAATTATGTTTTGCACTCGAAAAAGGGTTATCAAGAGAAACTAATTTTATGATTGAAATGTTCCGGGAATGTTCATTTTATACGATCAAATAATTTTCTGAGGTTGAAATGAAAATATAATCCATTTAGTAAGTTGTATTTATGATTATTAACTCCCATTATTTTTTTGCATTTATGGAATTAAAAAATATATAAATGGGTATTTGAACCAAATTAAGGCTTGTAACCGACAACCCTTTATTTTTCCACATACTTTACTAATTTTATTAAACAAAAATGTACATAAGAGGAATAAAAAGAATATAGATACAGAAAAAAAATAATTTAAAAAAAAACTATCGTTTATATAAAAGCAACTTAAAATTTACAAATTTGTTTAATTTTTTACTAAAAATAAAATAAAATATATACATTATAAATGTATGCTTATAATATGTAAAAAAATAAAATAATAATAATAATTAAAATGTTTAGGTTAAATGCAAAAAAATAATAATTACTATAAAATTATAATTGCAACAATAACATATATTCTTTTTACATGACTATTTATTTTATTTTTTTTAAAACAGTACATTTGAAATTATCACATTTCATCTTAAACATAACTTCTTCTTTTAATTCATAATATCCTTACATTCCAATTAAAAGAAAAATACAGATGAAGAGTTGAAAAAAGAAAATATTTTATAAAAGACGATTAAAAAATAGAGGTACGGTAAAAAGTTTACGATACATTAAACAATCTATAAATATTGTTAATTTTTTCTTAGGAGGCTTGTTTGTTTTAATAGGAAGGTGCATTAAATTTTTGTTTAGTATAATTAGAATTATATAATAGAACGAAAACTACACAAGGCATGCATGATAAATGATTATTTTTTTGATGGAGTCTAGAAAACAAATACAAAGTTTGTACACTTTCCAATTATGACAATTAAATAAAAATTTAAAACAAAAATTCTAATTTTCTGGTCATGACAATAGCATGAGCATATATAATTAGATATCTGTAATGAGAAAAAAAAATTAAATTTAAGAAAGGTGGGACATGTCACTTATAAACATAAGTGTGAGCATTTTTAAAAATGGAATTTACGTCTTTCCCATAATAAATTCTGTTACGTTATTTAGGATTATTATTTGTTCTTTAAGGTTTTACCTTTACTCTTTAGCCATCTTGAATATTTTATTATTACTTAATGAATGAAAACAATTAGGTGGAATCTTATTCACTCACCATTTCGTGTTTTTTTTAGGGAACGCAATTTTCACCTTTGTAAAAGGTAATTCTTGAGTTTGGGGTTTAAGATTTATTTCGGTCTGTTTTGCGGTGTTCAATTTCAAACAAATATTTTAATGTGGGGATCTAAAATTATGCGTAATTCAATATGCATAAGTGTGTAACACGTTTCTATCGTGAAGTGGTATTTCCTCTCGAAAAATAGAAAGCTAATTTTTTCCATTACTGGAAGCAAAAAAAAACTGTACTGTACCTGTTTTTAGCTACAAATACTTTTATCGATGGGAGGAAAAGTCTCAGTTTATTAGCTTATGCTTTGTTACCATAACTAGAAGTGTTACAAAATAAACAATTGTCGTTATTGAAGCAACAGCAAACTCTATTGTATGGTTTATTGACCATATATACCTCAACAATTGTAGATGCTTTGAGTAGAGTAGGTAAATGTAGAAATTCACTTGTTTTGAGTCACAGGTCAACTCAAATATATTGTCAAGATAATTTTCAACTTAGGGTCAACAGATTTTTTAGGCCATGCTCTAATATTTAATAGGTATGAACACCAGCTTAATAATGTGAAACTTTCATTTAAAAATAAACAAAAAAAAAACAAAAACACTCTGGGTAGTAGGGAAATATTGTCCACACAAATGACTATATTTTGAGACAATAGGTTTGTTCCAACCCCGCTATTTGTACCGTCCTTTGTATCGTCCCGCGGATCGTTCGGGAATCGTTTAGGACAGGTTTTATACGCATGCGCTAACATTGTACTGTAATAAAATCATGTCAGGTTGGAACGAGTTTAGGACTATAATTCGCACTGTATTAAAAACATTTAAGGAAACCTAACAGTTTGAGAACCTTCCTGTTGATATTTGTAAAGATTGACATAACTGCGCATGTCATACAAACCAGTACATGGTATTGTCAGAGGATCGTTGGGACCGTACAGTGAACGGTTCGCAAACCCCTGCCGGGGTTGGAACAGTTTCGTATACGGTACGAAACACTGTCCCAAGTCAGCTTGGAATGGCTTTTATCTATTGCGTATGACGGTGACGATCCGGTACAATGATGACGGTACAATGCTCGGTTGGAACAAATCTCATGTTATCATAAGCTACATTGTAATATGTTTTGGTTTACATTATTTTTTGTATCCAAAATAAATATAAAATCATTTACTTAAACTTTCATTTAAAACAATGCCTAAATAAAAATGTTGCATCCTTAAATTTTATTTTGATTATTTTTGAAAAAATTTGGACCTAAAAGGGACAAGGACAGGTCGAAAAATTTTCCCCAATACAAAATCCCTTCAAAGCTAAAATCCTTCAAAATATATTAAAAATCCTTTCATTAATTTCTTTAAATGCAATTAAATTAGATTTAAAAAAAATTAAATTACACATACAATAATTATTATGTGTACAATATTTGGAGAAAAAAAAATATAAAACACTCATTACCATAAAAATATTTTTTGTTTTTTTCAAATGATGCCACTTATTTACTCAAGATAATTATAAAAAAAAAGAAATTTTAAAACAAATATGGTAACAGTGCAATATGGCATGATAATGCTGTACGTTTTTTTAATAATTTTATATTAAGTGTATAACTTTGCATATTTTTGGCAGCAAACAATCAATTAATTTTTTCTTGGCTATTATAAAATGTTATTCATGAAATAAATAAAAGTGTTTATCACATCATTTTTAATTTAAGATATATATGTATATTTTTATTTGTGACAACAAACGCTTGAATATTATTGTATATTAATTACTAATACAAAAAACAAAGTGTTGAAATATATATATATATATAAACACTTTTA
>KZ651049.1:758932-791262 GCA_001010745.2 Gerris buenoi | reverse complement strand
TATCCTTATCAAAAAGGCGTACAAAAAGCTTAATTTTTTATTTTTAAAAAAAGTTAAAAGTGGTAACATAAAAAGTAAATAAAAATTTTCATTTTTATAACAAAAAAAAATTAAATTAACTATATAAATATACTTCAAAAATCCAATAATTGGAAAGTAAAAAAAAGCAATAAATATTTTATTTTTTTTAAATTAAATTAATATCTATGCGACTATAGATTTTATAAATTGCTTCGAAACAATGATTTAATTATAAACTGAGCAACATAGCGTCACAAGAATTTTTTTTTATTATTTTTTTTGGCCCAAAAGAATGAATGATAAAGGATATTAATGATTGATTGGACATTAGTACATACAATATTATTCGCTAAAAATAACATAGAGGGGATATGAGTAAGATTTTGTTAATTTTTAAATCTAGAAGAAATTTTATATTATTATAAATAATTTGTGCAGTGATGCTCAGGTTAATACTAATGGTGTCTACAGATGTCACAATTGCAGTTAGAGGTTTACTAATTACGATGTAAGAATGAGTAATAAGATCAAACGTACATATTATTTTGTTACAGATTAATAGAATAATTCACCGATGGGATGATTTAAAGCAACGATGCATGATTGTGTAAAAAGGTTACGTATAATTAATTATTTATTAATGAAAAGTATTATTAATAATGAAAGTGGTTGAATAAAAAAAATAGTCAAACGACAATACATTTTAGTAATACAAGTATATATATAATAATCGCTGTGTGAGGCCTCCAAAACACAAATTGGGCACACAGATTTTGAATATATTAGTAATCAGCTGGATATTAAAATAAAGACATTATCAAAATAGTTAAGAGAAATAGATTATACAATTTGTGCTTTTCAAAACACTACAAGTAGATATGAGTAAGCTGTAGGGCTAATTAACCAATAAAACCTTTTTATTTCAAGAAGTAGAATATTATTTATTTATATATAAATAATAATAATTACAGTAAAATGTTTTATAAAAAAAAGAATAATTTTTCTAAAAGAATAATTAAAAAGGTTAGATTGAATGATTTTCACATCAAATTTTACATTGTGATTTGGTTTTCTGAAATAGATAAAAATGTTTTGACAATTTATTTAATTACTCCCTCACATCATATGTATTATTTTAAACCCTACGGTCAAATAAACCTTATAACAGTTATCACTCCTTTTTTTATTAAATGCGGCCTTAGATGGAATTTATTTATTAAGTTGCCACAGCGTTCAGCTGATTTGATCTATTGTAAATACATAGTATTAGTTTATTATAGATGTAATATCAATCAATTTATTTACTAATTAATTTGAAGACCTAAAATTTATTTTTTAAGCCCATCCCCAAAAATCAATAGGTAAAGTGTTCATTTAAGACAGGGGTGGCCAACCCAAATAATCTTGCGGGCCACTTCGAAAATGCATCATAACTTCGCGGGCCGCATATAAAATTATATATCCCAATATTAGATTTTGACCCACTATAGAGATTTTTTTTTCTTTTTTTTTGAGTGAAAAATTAAAACATATAATGAGTAATTATATTTGTATTTACTATTATCCTTACAGATAAACATAGGTAATTAATAATAATGATATTGAACGCAATTGTAAAGAAATATATTAACACAAAAAATGAAAAAAATTATAAATATAGATGAAAAAAATGAAATAATAATTAAAAATATTTTGATGGATTTACAAATTTTGAGGTCCCCTGAGTCCAAAAAAGTGGTTTTTAAAAAATGTCTGTCCGTCGTCTGTCTGTGCAGACGCCTGGAGCCTAAACTACTGGGCCGATTTTGACGAAATTTGGCTTACATGTTCAGAAAAATCATATCCCGAAGCAAAATCGAGAAATGAATTTTAGCCCCAAATTTAAAGGGCGCTACTTCCCAAAAGCTCTGAAAAAAACATGAAAAAAAAATTCTCGAAAACGGTTCCGACGATTTTTGTAAAAAAAAATTTTAGAATGTAGTTTATTTAAATACAAATCTAACTATATAAGCCGTTTTCCTGGGAAAAATCTAGTTCCGGAGAAAATAGCTTAAAACGCGGACGGAGAGAAGTTATTTTTATGGTAAATTTTTATGAAATGCTCAGTAATAATTAAATGTACATACGAAAATTAATAAATGGGAAACACTGGGCTAAGTGAATATGAACTCGTTTATGAGAAAGTTTGTCTGAGTTGTCTTGGACCGATTTTTACTTGTTAAATTCAGTCATTTTTAATTCAACAATTAAAAATAATTAAATATTGTATGGAGTGAAAGGTAGAGGTCACAGTACACAGGTGGAGGGACACTGGAGGGAGAAGGGATAAGATAAGCACATAGGAAGTAGAGGTACGAAGGGTAGGGGTAAGGTACCAAACAGAGGGGGGAGAAGGGAGAAGCTGCTTCAAGGCTACGTATAGGCCAAATCACCCAAACAAGGATTTCGCAGAATATAATTTGATTAATCTGCTAAATCACAACTGTAAAGTCACAAATAAAACAGGCAATATCTGTCATAATATTACCAAGAATATTATTTTAAAATCAAAGTTGATTTTTTCTCATCTGTTTATTTGAAAAAATGGACAAATAATGTATTTTTTTAAAGAAGTACATTGACTTTCACTACTTTGGCCATTATATTTATATAAAATAAATATATTTTTTAAAGTATGATAAACCTCGCGGGCCAGAAAAATGTTCTAGGCGGGCCGCATGCGGCCCGCGGGTTGGCCACCCCTGATTTAAGATTTAAAATATATATACAGTCGGACATCCATACAACGAACTCGATGGTTCCAGACAAAAAATTTGTGTATAGAAATTTCGCTATATAGAATTTCTTTTACTATAGAATCACTTACTATAGGGAATCCGTGGGACATAAAAAAAAATCATTACATAGAGATTTTCGCTGTACAGAAGTTCGTTATAATGAGGTTCGACTGTATTTTAAATCTTATGTAACAAAAAAAAGGCTTTTTTAGTCTCAAAATGGGAAGACAATTGATAAAAAAAATAACAACAAAACAGTATTTGTTACACAAATATTGACACTTCCCCTATTTGTTAGTGTTAGGATGTGGCTATACTTAATAATTCTTTATTAATCTTTACTAACTCAAATGAGCTATATTATTACTGACAGATATGGGATAAATTCCGATCGATCTTAAATATTTAAAGCAGGGGTCGTCATCAAAAACAACTATACCCTTCTTCCTCATTTAATTACATATTAAACATATTTTTTTACTTGTTGACCCCCTGAGTTGCGTGTCTTTTGGATTTTCAATTATTGTATTGCGCCTTTTATAGACAAAAAGGATGCCAACTGATTTAAATAATTCTTGCAGCAATATGATATGAAACAGTAATGAGCAGTGCTTTATTTATACAAAAAGAGGTTCCGGTACTGTGACCTTGTGGTCCAAAAGTTTCAAAATTTTGACCTTTTTAAAACGTTTTTTTTTAAGGTTTTTCTAAGCATTTTAAAAGACACATGGAGGGGGGGGGGCACAAAAAAAATTGGTAAAAAATAAAAATCCGATGTGCACCAACAATCTTCCACCAGAGGTACCGGTATGTTGTACTGTGCATACTGTCACAAATCAAGCACTGATAATGAGTCGATAAAGAGGGGGAGGGGGATGGTTTATAAAAGTCCCAGATATTTGACATTTAGTACATCTATGGTCCACAATGGCAGTGACATAAAACTTTTTTAATGGAAAAGAACAAGAAATCTACAATTATAATTATTTCTTTAGTTTATACAATTGTATTCCAAAATTCACCACAAAAACTCTAAATCTTCATATTAGCAATCATATATAAAGAAAAGGATCGAAGGATATATATTTTATTAAATGTTACTCATATAATTCACCGATGGGATGATTTATTGCAACGATGCATTGTTTGTTTGTGTAAAAAAGGTTACATGTAATTAATTAATTATTAATGAAAGGTAGCATTATTAATAATGAAGTCATCGAATAAAGAAGTAATAAAAGGACAATATATTAATAATTAGTGAGTATTTTGCCATCATATAATGAACTCCAAAAAAAAACTACTGCAGGCATGCTTTATATAAATCCCAATGTATAATAAGGCAGTATACATCAATATCATAGAAGTTAAATGTGTACAAAAAAGCCTATAAAATCGCCTTATATAACATAGAACCAACTTTTTTTTAACTTTCCAGAATATAAATCAAGAAAGTATCTTTTAGTCAGAGAATAAATGCCTAAATATTTAAATATTGAAATAATAATAATTATGGTTTAAAGCAAAATGATTTTTTTTTTCATCATGATTTTTGTTAGAAACATACAAACTAGCTATTTGAATAATTAAATAAAACATATGGAAATTTTAAATTAAATAAATAATATTATATAACAAATTACGTTTAGTACTAACTGATGGTATTACTACAACTTACACGAGTCTAACAGTAGTCGTAACATCTGTGGACAAATATACAACAAGACAGCTATACAGAGAATAACGTTTAAATTTAAACTCTTAGAAAATATACACAATAATATTTACAATCACTCAGTGCAGCACCAAGGTCCAAAGACTTTTCTTCTCTTAACTTAATTAGGATTTTTTTTTTTTTCCTTTTTTTATTTTTTAAATATTATATTTAGATTAAATAATGTGGTTCTATATGAGACCTCTCCCTTTTTTTTTTTACAAATTTTGAACAAATAATAATAATAAAAAAAATATTTCAAAAAATAAATTTATTTTAGCTTATGGTCTAACCACAATAACAATATTAATACACACCAATTAATTTAATTTGGTCATCATCAAACAACTGATGGATTAAAGTGGTCATAAAGTGGTGTGTATTAAAGTTTATGTGATTAAAAAAATTAAAATAAAATAAAAAAATTGTAAAAGTTCCACTAAAATCTCAGTCAAACTTACCTAATTCAACAAAATTATTTTTTTATGGTTACAGTTCATAGAGCCGATAATTATCATTAAGATTTGCTATTATAAAATTATAAATATTTTCATAATTTTTGGCCAATATCCTTAACGTTTCAAAAGTTTGATATGGATTACTCTCCTAAAGGACATTAAATCTATTCTAAGATCCAAAAAAAATAAAACAATATTGAAATCAAGGAGTTTCAAAAAAAATAACTTATTACATCATTACATAGAATTAAAAACAGACACGCTAAAAATTATTAAAATATCGAAAAAGAAAATAATTTTTCACAAGATTATTATTATTGATTATTAATTAATTATCATAACTTATATATTATTATTAATAGTTCTTAATATTAGTATTAGTTATTCTTTGTATTATGTTAAACTTATAAAGACCTAAGTCCTAGACAAGTGTTAAAGATCAAATAAATAAAAAAAAAGTCAATAAATAATCATTTAGATACATCTTCTAATTTATTTTGTGCATATTTTTTAAATTTTTATGTCTTATTTAAATTTGAATAAATGAGAGTTTAAGGGAGAGGAAAAACGAGTTATTATGATCCCTTCTTTTTAATGCATGGGTCATTTTTTTTAATATAGTTCTCTAAAACTGGATATAGATTGTTAATTTATTCCTATTTTGACCTTTCAGTGGTAAAAATATTTATATTTAGGGGATTTATAAATAATTACGATTGATTATTTTGTGATCGCAGCAAAAAGTTGAGTAATTACAAGTATTCCAAGATAATTTTATATTATTTATGTCATATACTTAGGTATAAATTACCTTATTAAATACTTATCATAAGTGGAGTTATTGATAGCTAAATCAGTGATAAAATAGTTATTTTAATCTTAAAAAAATGGGTTTTACCCAAAATTGTAAAACAAAAGAATATATTTTTTTTAAAAAAAAGTCTTCATTAAAACACTAATGCTGTGAACACAGAATGCATGATTGGCAGTGATAAAACATTTATAGAAGTTTAAAAAAACAAAAATAATCTCAGAAAGTTATTCTAGAGGTCGACCAAGAAGTCATGAACACGGTAGAAACTGAAAGCTTAGCTTCGTTTAAAGTCGGGACTTCCGAGTATTGCCGAAGTCAGTATAGTCGGGTGCTATTCTAGTTGTCAAATCTCACGAATAACAACAGGAAGGTTTCCAATCTGTTAGGTTTCCTGTTTTGTTTGTTTTTATCTTAGACCGTTTTTATACAGTACGAGTTTGAGTTATAGTCACAACTGTCCTAAACGATTTTCGTAAGATCCACAAATCCACGGGATGATGCAAATACGAAGGACGCTTCAATTAACGGGGATGAAATAAAAAGTTTGATTAAGTAACTTAATGAAACTCAAAAATAAAGAGGAATAATCAATAAATAATAATATAAAGATATTATCGTATATTAGGAGTGATTTCTTATCAGGTACAGTGTTGTGGCAAAAAATATAGAAGTTAAAAAAATAAAATGATTAATAACCAAAGAACAACACTGTGTCTTTTGACAGTGATCTATTTTATAAAAAACTGACTGTACATGACGACACTAGCGCACTCCTCAGATTTCCATGACTTCTTGGTCGACCTCTAGCCTCAGATATTTACATTCTTAAATAAGCGTTATAAATCATTTATATTATTAACATTAATAATTCACAAAAATAAATAATAGTAATCTAAAATATGCATGATTTCTTTTTAAGGTAATAAAAGATAAGTCTATAAAATATTGATTCAAAATAAGTGCTTTAGATAACGACAAAAAAATTTATTGATTAAGTTCGACAATAGATCAGTTTTTTTCATAAAGATTTCAATAATTTAAGGTAAACTAATAAATGAACTTCATTCAATTATACAACTAAAAAATATAGAATATTAAAACATGTGTAGTCGCAAATCATTCAAAACATAAGTATCATTTAAAGAAAACACATGTATCTGGTATTGTTTCAAAACCATACCCAGAAAGGAAAGAAATGTTTATCACTTCAGGTCGTGACTAATTCCCCCATCCCTTAAAGAATCACCTAAGGTGTTGATCCAGACATAAAAAGTTAACTCATAAAGTGAAGCAACATGTGACTAGAGTGTTGCTTCAGCTAATTAACTTTTTTTTAATCATTCGCACACATACACAATGAAATGTGATTAATACTCTTCACAGATATACTTATGTGATTGTAAGTGAGAGACATGTTTTAACTCTAGGAATAATGGGATTAATTGTTTTTAGAACATTGACTTCAGGTGGATAAGATATTAATCAACTATGCTGATTAACATCTATTAATTTGTCTGATGAAGATAAAATAATAGAAACGTAACTAATCTATTGAAGAATATAATATGTTTTATTCTTTTCTAGGTTTATAAAGTTTTAATTAAAGAACAAGATATTGTAACTTGAAAAAATTGAATAGCAACGGCATCTATTAAAAAACGGAAGCGTTTCTTATAAGAATATTAAAAGCTCCAATGACTTTTGAAAAAGTCTCAATGAATAAATTTTAGAGGGTAAACTTCAGTATCAGTTTATTGCAATAGTGAAATTAGTATTTAGTTTAGTGGTTTGTTCATCATTCGCAATTTATTAAATAGCCTGAATAAGATTTGGAGTTATAAATTAAACAACTAAAATTTGTAGTTATGATAATCCTCAATGAACAAAACCAATCAGCAATCCATTAATAAAAGTTATGCGTATGTTTTAAATAGTTATTTGTCAATAAACTGATTTTCTTTGATTATTTATTCTACATAAAAAAAAACTATTTTAAAAAAATTAAAGAACAATTAAGGCATACGCAATTATTAATAACAAATTTCAGTTTAAAAGAAGCTATAAAATAGAATTATTAATATAGCTTTAATATAGATATAAGCTATATTATCTTTTTAGAAAAAAACTGCCCCAAAAATTTACCACTGTAAAGATCAAATTATTTCCAGATACAAACCACAAACAAATAAAATTTAACTATAAAATTTGTATTTTATGTCAGTTTTGACCGCAAAATTAAAATTAATAAAAAAAAAAGGAAGAAATAAATCTTACTCTCTTGGTGCATTTAAACAATATAAAAAAAAAACTAAATAAACAATTAAAAAATAAAATAAAAACACTATGCACATAAAAACAACCCTAAAATAAACACATTATATATATGAAATTATAAATGTGATACATATTTTATTTTTTCTTTCAATTATTTTAAACTGCAGTCATATGACAATAAAGCTTTCTTATTTTTAATTTATTTGTATTGTGTAAAAATTTATTAATATTTTCTTACTCAAGGAAAATGTCACAGGAACAAAAGAAAACAAGATATTTATTTTTATTCCAATAATAATAATAATGGAGGAAAAATAAAAAAAGAGTTTAAAAACAAAAAACTAGCAATTTTTTTTTTTTTTATTAAAACGGTCGTAAAAAGGATCATGTTTTTTTTATTGTAATTTGATTTTAATTTTTTCCCATAATTTTTTTTCTTTTTTCTTTCTTTTTTTATAAATCTAAATATAATTTGTGGTAAATATTTTTATTCAATAGCCTTGCTTAGGAATTCAATGAACCTTTTCCCGTATTGTTCAGGGTCACATGTGGAAATTCCGTCGACGTTGCTTCCATATTTGACTGTTTTTGCAGCCTTCGCTGCCTGTTTTTTCACTCCGTAATGTGTAAGAACATCGATAACTGCGAGAAAATATATTTCTTTTACTGGAGCATCTGAAATAATAATTGAAAATAAAATATAAACAAACAAATAATGAACATTAAACATTTACCTAATGTTAGTGCCATGATGATGTAATTTGTATCTATGGTTCGAGGACTGAGCAGGGTTAGGGACACCTTTTATGGGAAATCTTCCCCCACACTTTGACACACGCTTATATAGTTTACTAATGACTACACCATACTCGCTTAGGCGGTACAATGCACAAATGTATGATGTGTGAAGTGGCTGGAACTCTCCACTACACGGCGTAAGAAGGGCCTAAGTGATGGCCTAATTGCAAGGTTCCAACAAGTGGTTCGTCCTACCTGTTCTAGTAGGAAGTACTAGACGACGACTACTACTACTACTACCTAATGTTAAACACAAAGAGAAAAAAGAATTTTTTCCGTGGTAGGCTGTGAAATAGTAACTTTAGAGCCTAGAAAACAAAGCTAAAATCAATTTAAAAAATCTTTTCATTACTCCTGGGAGTAAAGAAAAATTTTTTTACATCCTAGGACGCAAAAAAATTTTATTGTACTACAAAAACTTGTCAAAACTTCCGTAGGAGCGCTGATTTCTTACTAATGTGGCTCTTAGTACGATTGCATTCCGCTAGATGTCAATGCGTTTTATTTATCTTTTTTTATAGTGTAACCTCCTTTTAAGGTTTCTTTTTTTTAATCTTAAGTTTAAACTAATATTTGTTATTATTATATTGATTATTGATTAATATTTAATGTTTTTTATTGTCTGCTACCTTGGAAAAAATAGCATATGCTACACGACTGTGAAGTGTTTTTTGTGTGTTTTTTGCTAAGTGTTTTTTGCTAAGTGACTGTGAAGTGTGAAAAAAAAACTCACTTCACAGCCTAGTAACATAATATACTATTACAATGCACCTTAGAAATTAGAGTTGCATTTAATGATCTTTAATGAATTCATTCTTAATTTCATAAAAAAAAAAAAAAAAAAAAATTCTATTAGGACAGAGCTACTGAAGAGAACACTGAAGGATTCAGAACTCACATTTTAATTTAAAAAAAGGGAAAAGATTAAAAATAAAAATACACTTTGAAGGTAAAAGTAGGATTCAGATCATTTGCTTAGCTAGGAGTTTCTCTAGTACCAGAGTAATTCAGCAACGGATTTAAGGTTTCAATTCTCATCTAGAGGAATGTATTTTATCTTTTTCTCTTATATAAATATTATGTATTAATTTGAAGTTAACGATTAACTCTTCTTAGATAAAACCATATTATTTTTACAGTAGGCATTTTGCCATGCCTATTATTATGGCAGTGGATTTATCACTTGTGGATGTAAGACTAGTGTTATATCTAATAAAGTTTGTCAAGATAGCTAAAAAAAAAAATGTCAATACATATCATAAACAGCTCTAAAAGATTTAAATATATAATGGTAAGAGATTTTACAAAAAATCAAAGAAATTAAATGTGAAATGTATAAATGTAAGTGATAGTGGTGTAGGAAAAAATAAAATGTGAACACTATTAGTAAATCTGATAATTCTTAGACTAAAAGGCAACAGAAATAAAATATGAACAAATAAATAAGAGGAAAAAAGATTTAAAAATACAAAATAAACAAGCAGTAATTCAAGGTGAGCCTTTAAATATAATGACACTTATTAAAGATAATATTATATAAGAATTTCTTCTGTCAATTAAATGATTTGGCTTAATAGAAAAATGATAAGAAATAATGATATTTGAAAATAAATATAAAAAAGTAATTTTAACACAAAACATTTTTGTAGAATAAAAATGTTAATAAAAAGAAAAAAAAACAAAAAAACATATATATCCAAAAGTTATTGCATGCAATTAATATAGATATTAAAAATATTAGTATTAAGAAAAAAGAAGATTATGATTAATATGCATTTTTATTGCTGCAATAAAAAAATCATATTGAAGATCATTCATAAATAAGGAAAAATAGCATATGCTACACGACTGTGAAGTGTTTTTTCTTTACCTTGGCAATATTTCCTGTCTCGCTTCGCTCGACAGTAAATGACATTGCCGCGGTAAAGAAAAAAACTCACTTCACAGCCTAGTAACATAATATACTATTACAATGCACCTTAGAAATTAGAGTTGCATTTAATGATCTTTAATGAATTCATTCTTAATTTCATAAAAAAAGGACAGAGCTACTGAAGAGAACACTGAAGGATTCAGAACTCACATTTTAATTTAAAAAAAGGGAAAAGATTAAAAATAAAAATACACTTTGAAGGTAAAAGTAGGATTCAGATCATTTGCTTAGCTAGGAGTTTCTCTAGTACCAGAGTAATTCAGCAACGGATTTAAGGTTTCAATTCTCATCTAGAGGAATGTATTTTATCTTTTTCTCTTATATAAATATTATGTATTAATTTGAAGTTAACGATTAACTCTTCTTAGATAAAACCATATTATTTTTACAGTAGGCATTTTGCCATGCCTATTATTATGGCAGTGGATTTATCACTTGTGGATGTAAGACTAGTGTTATATCTAATAAAGTTTGTCAAGATAGCTAAAAAAAAAAATGTCAATACATATCATAAACAGCTCTAAAAGATTTAAATATATAATGGTAAGAGATTTTACAAAAAATCAAAGAAATTAAATGTGAAATGTATAAATGTAAGTGATAGTGGTGTAGGAAAAAATAAAAGGTGAACACTATTAGTAAATCTGATAATTCTTAGACTAAAAGGCAACAGAAATAAAATATGAACAAATAAATAAGAGGAAAAAAGATTTAAAAATACAAAATAAACAAGCAGTAATTCAAGGTGAGCCTTTAAATATAATGACACTTATTAAAGATAATATTATATAAGAATTTCTTCTGTCAATTAAATGATTTGGCTTAATAGAAAAATGATAAGAAATAATGATATTTGAAAATAAATATAAAAAAGTAATTTTAACACAAAACATTTTTGTAGAATAAAAATGTTAATAAAAAGAAAAAAAAACAAAAAAACATATATATCCAAAAGTTATTGCATGCAATTAATATAGATATTAAAAATATTAGTATTAAGAAAAAAGAAGATTATGATTAATATGCATTTTTATTGCTGCAATAAAAAAATCAGATAGAAGATCATTCATAAATAAGGAAATATACAGCATATTTTCCTAAAACAATTACATATTTAACAAATTGATAGATATATTATTATATAATAGCACCAAACTGATTTAAAATGTGAGTTAACACAGAAATTAAATATTTTCATTAATCCTAAAATAAACCATTAAGTATACCATCTATGGGTTTGAATGTGATTTGCTCTGACTAGCTAATAAATTTTTTCAAAAATATTTGATGGGTTTAAATTCAAAAATGTTTGTTTCATTTAGAAATATGCCAATAAAATATTTTATCTACGATTAATACAAAATATAAAAGTAATTGTTTTCATAGTTGTATTCATTGCATATCTGCATTTCATAATTCTTTATCTTATTGTACGATTAGCGTGTTGTTTTACATTTAACAAAACTAATTTGCTGTTTGTTTAATTAAATTAACTGTTTTAAATTAAAGTACGGTACGCAACTCTTGTGAAAAGTGCACTTTGCTTTGCTCGTGTGGTTTCACTACCCTCTCTCGGGTGCAAACTCCACACTCGGATGCAAAATGCTATTTTCTGCACTAGATACGTAATGTACTATTTAGTAACAAGTGAAATAAAATATCTGAAATTATCATCAACAGAATATTAAATGAGTTAATGTAACATACTTTCTGAGGACGGTATGGCATAAATATCGAGTTCTGGAACAATGCCCGTCTCGTATTGAAGTGAAGCATCCCTCGTTAGCTGGTGCGGAGAATCGGGTGGTGTTGTGCCCCAAGGTGCATCTGGTCCAGAATCATCTCCTCCACTGTCATTATCATCTCCCGCTCCAGCCTCGAAACCTTCTGTTTCACCTCTCTGAACATCATGGATTCCCAAAAGTAGCGAGTAGTCCATCAAATGAAGCTTAGTTAGGAACTAAACATTAAAATTACACAGACATAAGATAAGAATAAGTAGAATATTTCATTATCAATTCTAGTCCAAGTAAAAGCCGATACAGTAGAGCCTCGATAAGAAGTGTCTCAAGGGGATAAGGGAAACAGTCTTGTTATTGAGGTGCCATTTTTGTTGAGTGTCGTGTTATCAAGGTTATTTTGGCAATCTGTCGTGTTATCGAGGTTAATGGGCGGGGTTTTCAAGTCTAGACTTGTTCATGGCACCTCATTCCTGTATAGAATTGCGTTATAGAGGTTGACTTCTCAAAATGACTTGTTATAGAGGTTCTGAGTTACGTTGTGAATTGGAAAAAATCTGTGTTATTGAGGTAGTTTGGATAATAATAGCGGCGTTATAGAGATTAATTTAACATTATGTATTGTGGCAATCTCAAGGGGCTTCAAAGATTGCACTTGTAATTGAGGTTGTCGTGTTAGTGAGGGTCGTGTAAGCGAGGTTCTACTGTATATTTGAGTTCTTAACCAAAAACTACACTTGTATGATAGTTTAAGAACACCCACTCTTTTTAGTTATTATACACCATGAACTGTATAATTTAAACTACAAGACATAATTCCTTTTAGAAAAAGATCACATACCCCAACATCGGCAGTTAAAGTTTCAAGTAGCTTATCCTTGGCATCTTCTCCTATGTAAATTTTAGTACCTTCCTTGACAAAATCGTTGTCCTTAAAAGTAGGCAAATCTTTCTCCTTCTCCCTATCAGATGCTTCCCTGTCCACTGTCGAACCTTTTAGGTCAAATTTCCTAAAAAAAGTTATATTTAGTACAATTTTACCTCAATAAATTTAAAAATAAAACTATTTCAATCATAACAATAATCTCACTTTTTAGGGCATTTTCGATCATTTACAAACATTCAAGTATCAACAAAAAATCAAATAAAAAATTCATCAACAAAGAATCATGTAGAAAAAAAATAAATCAAAGAAGAATTTAATGCATATTATTCCACAAAGTCTAATTATAAGACATATTATTATTTAGAGAATAATACAATTTAGTAGTGATTGACAAACCTGTGGGTGGCAAGATGGTTGCTGAATACATTCCTCATAGCTACCATGTAATGTTCAACTCCATCGACAGTTAGCCTGTACATGGCAAGGTACTGTGGTAGTAAGGTCTTTCCGTGCCTCTCAACGATGTACTAAAAACAATATTCAATCAATATTAGTGGTGGAGAGGGACAACTAAATATGATGATTAAGAAAATAGGCTGCCAATTGGTGTGGCACATAGCTTCCTTGTATCCTACCACATATTTATGCTTTTACAAGCCATTTTTTTTACAAGAATTAAAGTATAATAGCTCAGATGGTAAGAGCACCTGTACGGTAAACAGAGGTCCCGTGGTTCGATTCCCGGTGCGGAGGTGTATTTTTCTCTGTATGTCTCCCGTAGTTATTGATAATTGTAATTTGGATTATTTAAAATTTAATCTTTCTGTAGTAATAAAACTACCAAAAATTTAAAAAGAATTAAAGTATCAATTTAGCAAAAGTTAAAGAGCACAGGCGGTTGAAATTAATCTGAGGCTATCTGCGGGTTACTTTCGATAAACTATATAAGTTTCGTACAAATCAGATAAGTTCTTTTGAAGATATAGGTTAAATAAATGTATGTTTGTGAGCATGTTAAATAGAAACAAATGAGCGCAGAAACTTGAAACCTATGCGGGACGGACCAACAGAGAGCTAATTATTACCTACCAAACAAATTTCATTAAAATCGGACTAGTAGTTTTTAAGATATGTTCCCAAAAATTGAGCGACAGTCACAAAATCAAAAGAGATTCCAAGAACATAGCTAGCGGAACATAGCTTCCGTTACCTTCAGGAAGCTCACAAGCATTTTTTTTTTTAACACTAAGCCTAGAGTGACAACTCATACAAGTTTAAGTAACTTATAATAATTAAGATCAAGTTCTATTGATTAAATTGTAAGAAGGATAATATGGATATTAATTACAGGGTGGTAATGTTTGAGGAATGAGTGCATTCGTTCGACCTCCTCGGATGTCAGTGTCTTAATTACGAATAAACGATCGTAGGAATGATAAAATTTAGCGCCTGATTTCCCTGGGTTATCCATTACAACAGGTTGTGACCTGAAACAAGTCAATACAAAGTATTTATTATAAACATAAATTAAAAATAAATCAATATTCAAATGATTTATTAAAGAAAAATTGTCGCTTTAATAAATCCCTTTTTCAACTTCATATTACAAAGTTTTAAAATCAAATTATTTTTTTACCTTGTTCCTAAGTTGATTATGGAAAAAGATATACTATAAAAAGATAAAGCACATAGCTAAACGTAATTAAATAATTATAATAATAGACCTATGATACAAACCCAGAATTTTGGAAGGATTGTTTAACAAATAAATTGCAGATGGGAGTTGTGACATTGTGAGTATTGTGCTGTTTTTTCTATACTATAAAAATAGTGATCATTGATGAATATTACTATAAAGTTTACAAATCATAGAAGTAAACAATATTATTGCTTTTAGCTTGGATAACATATAAAAAGAAAAAAAAAAATCTATTAAAATAAAAATGATAGAAAACTCACACCATGCAACTTTTGATAATAAAAAATGAATCTTCAAAGAAAAAAAAACTAATGAATTTTAAGCATAAAACACTCAAATATTAGTTTTACGTCTAAACCATGAGTTCTTGATGCTTGGTATATCAATTGAGTATTTGATTTAATTTTTGGGGGAATGCCGTTTAATAAAAAACAATTACAGGTAAAGTTTATTGTGATTTTGCATTAAAAGTAAAATGTGTTAGAAATTTGAAATGAATGAATTTTGTTTTTAAATTAAGTCACTGGTGGAGTTTTACTAAAGTAATAAGTTAATTAAAAAAAAAATCACACAAACAAAGAGGATAATAATGAATAAGGAATATGAATGGTGAGAATGAATAAAAAAAAAAAATCAAAAGAAAATAAAGCCACACAGTCACAGTTTGTCTTTTTTTCTTAAAATAAATGATAGGATCGAACCAAATAGGTTGAAGGATTAGAGATCAGTGGTCCAAACCATTCTCACACGGTTCTACCTGCATCTCTTGAGAAGGCCATGAAAGCCTCTCTGTGACGGATCCGTTGAACTACGGCTAAGTTGAGGTTTCCGTCTCATTTTGGACTTTGACTCCATTTCTACCAGCCTGGAGTCAAAAACACAGTAACGTGAGAGCGATTCTAAGCAATATATGTTGATCTATCCAGAGTTCAACATCCAAGGGCAAATAGTAAATGCCGTTAATGTCAAGATTTCAAATTTGAAATGTTGGATGGGCTAGAAAATTAGAAATCTATAGGGTTTAAAGAGGAGGAACACAGCTATTTATTTATTTTACCTATTGTCTGGTGGTTTAAAAGGTTGAAAGACGCCAATTCTAGACACAATTTGCTTTTAACTTTATGTGTAGGCTTCTGTGGGTAGACTCATAATAAACAGTTTGCTTTTCCTGTGAAATCTGTGTCACAAAGGGGTTGAAGTCTAGCGCTACCGCTACTGGAAGCATCTTCAGGGGTGTGGTATATCGTGATGTTTACTTGAAACAACAACAAGACACCAGTAGTAGGTCTTGTTGGTGCTTGAAGTAAACATACCATATACCATATCACTGAAGATGCTTCAAGTAGTGGAAGAGAAATGGGCAAACAATGTGTATAGAGGGGGAGTGCCTCTACCGAATGCACGCTTCTAAAGGTCATTCCGTTCGCGTTCTACAAGCATGTGTGCATTACTTTTCAGCCTACCCTCGTAGTTCCATTTAAACTAGTATTTTTAATTCCAATATGGTTCGAAGTTAAAATCATTTATTGGCATTTTTAATTGTTAGAAACAGGGGGCTTTTAGGTTGTCAATAATACATGCATGTGTATGAAACATCCAGATATTTGCTTTCTTTACTGACATGTGTACAAGAAAACTCACTATAAGTATATTTAGCATAAGTATGGGATTAGTTTACACAAAACATCATACGTAACTGGATAAAGAAGGGCTAGTACAGAAAAATATGTTTATTCAGAAAACATTTTTTTCATTAATACAAAAATGGTTGAGGCGGTGTACATTAAAATTTTTAAATTATTATCCATTTTATTTATTTATTTATTTTTCAAAGGAAAGTAAAACCTTTACTGATACTAATTTAGTATAATTTAGTCTTACAATATTCTTGCCTTTTTTTTCCTATCAATGCTAAAAATCTATAGATAAAAATAAATACATTTTTAAACGATAACTGAAAATGTAACTCCCCCATAAGTGATATGCCATTTCTTTTTATAAATAGAAAATTATATGATAGTAGAATCTTTAATTACAATATTGAAATAAGATAAATTAAATTAACCGTATTTTTTTTCCTAGTTTACGATTTCTCCTACTCTGGGAATTTTCTTTTTTTTCTTTTTGTCCTTGTTAGTGAAAAAAGATCACATTTCAACTAGGCAACAAATAATCAACTAAAACTAAATAAATAAGTTTAATATAGAAAGTACAAAATTATAAATGATTCCTAAGCTTTCTCCTTTCTATTGTTAAAAAAAAACCCCCTTATATAAATTTGACTTCTCCGTATACATTTTTCTTATTTTTCTTGTCTCTAAAGAAACAGTCCATGTAAAAGTATGCTGTAATGGTTCAAAGACCAAAAAAGAGTAGTTATGTATAAATACATATAAATATTTGTTTCATTGATACAAGTGCATTGAGAGGCTGAAATTAGTTTTTATTAAAAATATTAGCTAATGTAGTGTTTTGATAATAAAACTGACCAATCTTGCATTTTGAGTTTCATTCACAATTACGCCCGTAAAACGTTGATAATATCTAACCTAGTTAAATACACGTTTTATAATAAAAACACACACATTAAATAATAGTTTTTAGAACGAAGTTCCTTATGGAACATTACAGCGTTTAAAGCCCGGGAGTGAATCCGAAAAAAACGACAGTTACAAAACTGAACGTCACAAAACTAATCAGCACATAATTTACCGATGATGATAACTTGAGTAAATGGTGACTTACAGTCTTCACACAACTAAAATTAGTGTGTTGACAGTGCGGGAAATTGAGTGACACACAGATTGGCCAACCTCTCTGGGGGAAAAAATAAAGCCACTACGAAGCCTTCTCATACGGTTATCCAGAGGGCCTCTCCCCTCCACTAGAGACATTTATCTTTGCCTAGTTGGCCCGACCTTTTGTCCGGGAAAATCTAAAGCTCTCATTGGCTCCTCACACCATTTGCTAGTTTTTCCAGCGCTGTCAACACACTAATTCTAGTTGTGTGAAGACTGTAGTTGAAATTTGGTACACACGTTCATTTTACCAATGCCTAGGATGAGTTGGACAATGTTATCCGCCTAAGCGTTCGTGCACATCGGTCAAGTAAACATAATCATCAAATGTAAATTGGAATTTGAGAACAGGAAAAAATTACATAAGATTTTCTTATTCTTTTAATATATTATAAAATAATTATTCTACTCTTTTAATTCTACATTTATTATGTTTCCTCTCTACTTCATTCATAATATGCAAAATAAAATCATGGGAAAATTATTAAAAACAGACAATCATGCATTATGCATTCAAAATACTTATAGGTTTCTGTTAAAAATGTATACTACTCTTAACAGGAAAAACAGACAAAATTATTATATGAGTAAGATACATTTTTAAAGAATTGTGATTATTCTTGAAGAGGTAGACTATAACTCTTACATCTTCACTTTTATCAGATAAATAACTCATTTAAAATTTATACAAGCAATCGAGAAGAGAAAGGTGGTTTATTAATATTCTTTAATATGAAAAATAATTACTCACCTAGTCATTGATTCTTTGTAATCAGCATCATCTATTCCAAACCTCTCCCTCAGATTTCGGAAAACCATTGGACAATATTCCTTAATTTTGAAGTGGCTCGGCATGTTTTCTCTAAAACAATTTTTTATAATAAAATAAATTAATAAACAGACAAATGTCATCAAGTTCAAATTTTCAAGTGTTTTTCCAGTGCCCTGTTACCATTTGTACCCAAAGTACTAAATGTATATAAATGATTTCATAATTGTGTTTCTGACATCAAGTAAAGCACATAAACAAATTTTTATTCATATCGGATCAAAAAAAAAGAAATACATATTTTTTAAATTTTTAACTAAAATTTTTTATCCAATCCCAAAAATCCCCCCCCCCATCCCCCATAAAAAATAAAATCAAGAAAAATGACAAAAGTGTACATAGAGAGAACAGTTACTGTACATTTAAAGAGCTTTCCAATGGCATGAATCATGAAGTATGTATCTAATTTTGACTTTTGTACCCTGTACATACGGCTTTTCCCGCAAGTCGGGGCTAAGCTTTTCTCATGTGTCCTAAGCGACCCATAAAAAAAGTAGTCTAGAATTTTTGTCGCAGACAGCCTTTTTTTATCATGGCAAATTGACTGTACTACTAATATATATAATGTAAAAAATATAAAAATGTTAAATGAAGAAAATTCTTGTAGTACTAACAATATGGCCAGTGGAACTGTGTATAATAGTTACCGGCATTTAATTTAAGCTGGAATTTAACAAATTTATGCAATGCATGTATGCATGAAATATTAAGACAATTTAGTAGGGCAAGACAGAAATGTAAAATCAATATTTAATAAGAGTAAGGAAATTTACTCTCCCCCTGAATTCTAATATAATGCAATAGAAAATCAATATCTTCAAATAATTCATAGCTTGAAAATTTAACACCAAGGTCATCTTTATTTACTAACATCTACCTCACTGACATTCCAAACCCTTATAATTTGTTGACCCCATTAGCAAGAAACTAATAAATTAAAATGTAATGTTGATGTAAAATGTAATGTAATTGAAATGTAATTGAAATGTAATTGAATATATTTAATAACATTAATAAACTTATAATTGGTTGTTTTAACTGAGATTTTGTGGTACCACTTCATAATTATGACTACAGTCTGTCCCAAACGAGAGTTAGTGCATTGACAGCACAGAAAATTGACTGACACACAGAATGGCCAACTTTTGCGAGGGAGAAAAAATAAAGTCACTAGGTCTGTGGTTAGGACCTCCCCCCTCCTCTAGATAAATTTATCTTTGCCTAGTTGGCCCGACCTTTTGTCCGGGAAAATCTCGAGCTCTCATTGGCTCCCCACCCCATTTGCTAGTTTTTCCCACGCTGTCAACACACTAACTCTCGTTTGGGTCAGACTGTAGAGAGGTTGGTTGAAAGTAACGTAACAATATTATCATCACAATTTTATATTAATATCCACAATCCACATACATGTTTCAACATACAGTATCATCTTCAATGTGCGTGTTAACTTAGTAAGAGTGAATTCTGCACTAAGCTAACTATTTTATAAACTTTTATGACAAACTAACTGTACAAGGTGGGGTTGACTAAAGCTATAAATGTATTAATAATTGTAATGTAATAAATGTTAAACTTTAAAACTGCACCCTGTAAAATTTGATTTTATCGACTTAACTGGTTTTTCATAGTGGGCCAGCGACATAATCTCTTAAGAGACCAGACTTGTTAATTCTTTGCTTAAAAGTACAATAATTGATAATACAATGTCTACAGTGGATAGTTTTCTGAAAAAGGATGTTTTTTGTCTACAATTTCAAGAGAAAGGAATATTTCTCTAAAAATAAATTAGTTTAACATACTAATTAAGAAAAGAAATATCAATAGTTGAGATCACACATGAAGTAAAAGTTTAGCATCTAATTTACAGAAATTATAATATTTAATCTACATAACAAGGTCAAATATAATATGTAAATTTGTAGAATTTTCAACGGAGTTAACATACTTGTTAAAGAGATGGTTGTCAACTTTTAGTTTGGAATAGGCACGGAAATCATCCGGTAAAAGCATAACTGGAATAGTTACGTGGCTCAGCTCATTTATCTGAAAATTAAAACAAGTATAATTACATCGAATGAATCACACCTATATTTAGAACTCATTTTAACTGTCTGTTTAATGCAACATTATACGATGACTAACCCCATTACTCAAAGTATAACGTGGAAAAAGGTTGCTTGCACAAACCTTAGTAATACTTAATTTCCTTAAAAATACAAAATATTTATTATTAAATATAATTCCCACGACAATTATGGAAGTTAAAATAAATGGAAATCTAAAATTACAGAAGAAGGAAGAAATTTTTTTTTTTCCCTTTCCACAATTAAACATGGATCATGATGGAAGGTCATAGATACAGATTGTCAGTTGTCGTTTTTAATAATAATAATTTCAATAATAATTAACCATTAGCTTCTTCTAGTGTAGACTTATTAAAATAATTATTTTGTAGATACTTTACAACAAAGTGATTTGTAAATATAAATTGATTTTTTTTAAATAATAAGAATTAATTATTTAGTTTATGCAAGAATCAAAAATATAATTGACAAAAAAAGGTTAAAACATTTTATGGAATACTATAAAAGCTAAGTTTAAAAGATAAAATATGGTTTAAGCCATAATATAAAAACTCTAGGGATAGATGGTCATTTGTCAATGAAGGTGTTAATCCTTCTAGAAGGTAGAATAGAGGGAGACGTGCCCCATTTCCCTCCCAATTGAACAATTTACATATTTTAACTGGAAATTAACTTATTTCAAACAAAAGGAATTGCTCTCTTAACACGAGAAAATAAAATGTCACTTGGAAAAAAATCAATACTGATGAAATGTTAACAACAAAATGTTCCCTAATGAGTTAATATAATAATATATATGTATGTAATAATACATAAATTATACAGTAAAAGTTAAATATCAACAGTTGGGTGTGGCTTAAAATCAATAACTTAACTGGTAGCAGTAGCAAACAAAATAATAATTGTTATATTAAAAAACATTGAAAGATTGGGGAAAGAAAACAAAAAAGTAGGCTTAAACAGTTTATCAATTAAAACTAATTACTTGGGTGGTTGCAAACTTGCATTAGCGATTACAATTTAAAAGTTCTTTTGGAGTAGACATAATTTACTTTTTTTAAAAAGTAAATAAATAAATTGGGGAAATAATGAACTAACATACCTGAGAATGTAACTCGTGAAACTTAGGTTTAATTATTACAAACTCATATTATTAATTTATTATGTATTAACTCTTATTATTAATTATTATTAAGATGCATACTCGTATAACCAGGTAAAACCCATAAAAGCCAAAATATTAAACCTGGATGTTGCATAATCCTAATACAACAGGAGCCCTACTAAGGACAAGCAGATCATGGATGTGCCTGCACAAAACTAGATACCTGTTACAATATTGCCTAATAGCTTGGTACTTCTTTAGATTGTTACTCCCCTATGTGATTTTAGAAAATAAATGTATTTAACTAAATAACTATTAAAAAAAATATGTTTAGTCCAATGTACTATGGGACAAAGGAATATCACACTTCTGTTTTTATAATGGGAGTAACAGTCTAAAGAAGAACATTCCGTACACCTTCTTTTGATTGATACTTCTCTCTGTTTTCTTTATAAGGGATGTAACGATTTAAAGAAGTGCCAATTACTTAAACAAATGACAACACTTTTCTCACAATTACTACACTTTTCTCCAATAATCAATACTCCTGGAATTAATTTATCCAATTGATTCATAGCAATAAATGTTTAAATTAATGAAGTGTTGGTATAAAAGATCTGCTCTTTGTCCAATTAGGAAACTTAGGTTAAAGTAATTTTGTATTTTCCTAAATAATGTCTATCCTTAAAATTAATTTAAATTATATTTACTTTGACTAAATATTGATTTGATAGAAGAATACATCTTTCATAATTTAACAATTTGTAAGTATAATGCATAAATATATAACATTTCAAAAAAATAGAGAAAAGCAAAAGAATGTCCTCTAAAATTCATAAAGGATAGGAGAGGAAATTTAATTACCGAAGAAAGTAAGATAATGGAGAGATGGAGGGAATACTTCGCCGAGTTGCTGGATGCAGAAGAAAGGGAATCACCGAGTGCAGAAGATAGGGCTAGGGACGAGGAAGGCTTAACGCTGGAGGAAGGGGAAGAAGACATTATTACACGAGAGGAAATGCAAAGGGCACTAAACAAGATGAAACTAGGCAAATCCGCAGGGTCTGATAGCATTGCTCCGGAACTGTTAGAACTCCTTTTGAAAGTATTGTGTAATGCCTGGCAATCAAAGAAAAAACCCAAGGACTGGGAAACAGCCGTTATTGTTCCTATATTTAAAAAGGGAGACAACAGAGAATGCGGAAATCACTGAGGTATTTCTCTCTTGAGTGTAGCAGGAAAGATATATTGTCGAATCCTGGAAGGACGACTGAGAGCGGAAGTGGAACCTCTCATTGATGAGATTCAGTGTGGGTTTCGCCCACACAACAGAAACCAACAGAAGTACCCAGCCTTAGAAGTACCCAACAGAAGTACCCAGGACCTTATTTTCACTTTACGGCAACTAGTTGAAATACTGTAGAGTTCGACAAGGAAGTATATCTATGCTTTTATCGATTTGCAGAAGGCATTCGATAGCATTCCATGGCTGTCACTATGGGCTGCCCTCGAGAATCGGGGCATCTCAAGGAGTTTAATCTTGAGAATCAAGAGCTTCTACAAGAACTGTCGTAACTTTGTCCGTACAGCGAACTCCAGCTCGGAAGAATTCTCCACAAACATCGGAGTCAGACAAGGAGATGTTTTAAGCCTACTCTTATTCATAGTGGTTATGGATGATGTCGTCAAAGCCTGTAAAGGCAAAACAAGAGGTTACCATCTTGGTAACTGGCAGCTGCAAACAGTTACTCTCTCAGCGATGGCTTTTGTGGACGACCTTGTTCTGGTAGGGGAGTCTGCTGAAAAGCTCCAGAGATTAGTGAATGTTTGGACAGAAGAGCTCGAAGCTAGAGGTCTTAGAATCAATGTCACTAAGACTAAGACAATGATAGTAGCAAGAGAGAGGAAGGAACATCAGATCACCATTCATAACGAGCACTTAGAGCAGGTGCACAGCTTCAAGTATTTAGGAGTGATGGTAAGTGCAAAGAAGAGATAGAAGCAAGAATAGCAGCTACAGGCAGACTTTTTCACGCCATGAATAGGGGTTTCATAAGCAAACCTGAAGTTAGTCAGAGAACTAAGATGACAGTCTTCAAATCCATCTACGTACCCACAATGACGTATGGCTGTGAATCTTGGGCTTTGACTAAGAAAAGTCAGAGTTGTCTACAAGCCACAGAAATGAGATACCTGAGGAAGGTAGCGGGCAAAACCAGGAGAGATCGGGTAAGGAACTCAACTATTAGACTGGGCTTGGAAACCCAGCCCGTATTGAGAACAATTGAGAATGCCCAACTCAGATGGTTCGGTCACGTAAATAGGATGGGCAATGAGCGACTCCCTAAGAGAGCCCTGGAAGCTAGATGTGAAGGAAGAAGACCAAGAGAAAGGAAAAGAACCACCTGGATTGACAACATCGCATCCACCCTGGTCCAGAGAGAAATGTCCCTCCAACGTGCTCGGTCCCTGTCATTGGACAGAGGAGGGTGGAAATCTTTTTGGTTTTCCTCAACACCGCAAGGTAGAAGAGGATCCGAATAAGTAAGTAAGTAAATAATTATATAATTAATACGTTTTCAAAACCCCATGGAAATGGCGATTTCGAAACTTTTTTAGTTCATGGTAACAACTACAAATTTTTAGTTTTGTATTGAAACTGTTTTGAAAAAATAGCATGGAAACGGGGATCACATTGAAACAACTGCAGTAGGTATGATGAGGAGAGATATTATAACGTGACTTAACTATAACCAGTCTGGGAGCTTATAGATTTAAAAATTATTGCAAAAACTGTTTTGGAAACTCCTCATGGAAATACTTTTGGTTTGAATACATGGAAACGTAGTAATTAATAAATTTCCAGGTTTCCTATTACAAATTTCTAAACTTCCTTCCTCATTTTTTAATTTTGTTTCACAACTATGGTAAGCAGATGCAAGCTATTTACATCAAATGATGTAATCAGTAATGTAAAATTGACTAATTGAATAATAATGATTAATAAACCAGACACATTGATACAAGGGGAAACTGTAACACACTAATTTTTCCACGTTGACGAACCAATCCAACATGATTTTCACTCCAATCTTAATCTTACGAAGTGAAGATTAAAATATGTATGTATTTATATCATACCTAAGCGAGGTTCTAAGTATTGTATAGTACATAACCCTAATGATGATTTTTAAATGTAAAAATAATATACACATTGAATTAGGAAAAGTTGAATACTGGGGGGAACATTCTTCTGTTAAAGAAAGTATTAATCAAATAACTGCAGGAAAAGTGATGATAAATTAAAGTGACATACTGCCTTTTAAGGAACCCTTTTATTCAGAGGTAAAATATCTTTCTTTTCGATGACACTGAGTAATATTACACTACACTATTTCTAAACCAAAGTAAGCTAAATTTAGATAAAACGGAAGAATATAAGGTGGTTATAGAAAAGATGGTGGGGCCTCAATCCAACGTACTTTTTTTGACAGAAAGACATCAATTCTCCTATGAACAAATCATAAATGTATAATTTCTCATACGTTTAAATCATAAACATGTACCTACTGTTAGACAAAGGGATATAATCTCTTAAATGTGCAAATTAAGCAAAGTTGTGCTGTGCCGCCATCGATTCTCGACCGTATCATCTCCTTCAGTTCAAAATTATTACACAGTTGGTTCCAACTACCGATTCTACCTTGGCGGTTCTACCTAAAACTGCTATTAGACAAATAGCTAGTCTTTGAAAGAAGCTAATTTGAATTATGGGCTCATTGAAACTTTGATTCTGGCCATAAGGCTCAAAAAAACAATCTAGACTAATAAATAATACAACAGCAACGAGATAGAAAAACCCCAGGAAGTTGGCACTGATAAAACAGTAGAGGGTTTAAGTGGTAAAGAATAACAACAGGTCCATCAAATATTTAAAATAGTAGCCCACACAGCTACCCAGACTGGCAGGCGCCGACTTGAGATAGCAGTTATTTATGAAGAGTGTAAACTTTATAACAAAGCGTGGCAAGTACTGAAGCTGCAAACTTATTTTTACAACAAAATGTAAGAAAATAAAGCTGTATGATTGAATATAACTTAACTCTACCTTTCATTACGTGTGTAACTTGACAGTACATAGTGGCTAAAATAATCGATATTTAAGTAAAATCAAAACTTACCGTATGATTAACACCCCACATAAAAACTGAAAGAAGAGGTTCATTGGCTCGAAACAATTTTACTTTCTGATGTTTCAATTTGAAATGCTTCTTCTTGAGTTTGCTCAGCCCAGCCTGTATACCGCTCATGATTGTATCGGAAATAACTTACAACCGACGAAAACACGGAATTTAATCGATATCGAAACTTATAGCCATTTCATCGCACCGGTCAAGTTATTACGCGTAGAGATACATTAAAATAGGAAAATAATTATCCGGATCAGTAGCATAAACCGAAAGAAAATTTACGTTTAATACTCGTACTCGTACGCACACTCGGCTATCAATAACAACCTCCCTGCACTTCAACTACTAAACTGCGCATCAGAACATATAACTCAGGTGTTTTTTACACGCAAAGAAATCATTATTTACCGATACATAATAGATCCGAGTAGTTTCACTAGAAAAAGCTATTAAATAATAATCACACGAAGGAAATAAATGGTAAATTAATTACACTCATCGGTTCGAAAAAATTTCACGGGCATCAAATGTCAAATGGGAGGGGCCCCTGAGGGGGGGGGGGTCGTCAATGCACCGCTGGGTATACTGCAGAAAAATAAAAAAAATATATATGATGTATAACAAAAGGTATTACAAATTTAAAAGTTTGGATAATTTAAACATTTCTTTCAATATAGAAACATTTAATATTGTGGAGAGATTAATAAACCAAGGAATAATATCATTTGGAAAGGGGGAGGCGCTTAGATGTTACTCATTATTATATTGCTGCATAAATTGTTTAGGCATTTTTTTAAAGTGTATTTATATGCTATAATTATTTATCATTGATAATTTAATTTTAGACTTTGAAGTTATTATTATAATGTGATAAAATGTGAGAAGAGGTTATTAAATACCCCATCCCCCACATTAAGAATTTTTAAATTAGTTTTATGCCCCTAATTTGTTCTTCTTTATCCGACGTCACTTTATCAAACGAGGAAGAAAAAGAATTCGTAAAGTGACTTCATGAGTTTGTGAGTTTATTTGAAGTTCAAAACAGATAAATTATTGTTCTCAAAAGTTAATTCAAATTTAGGAATACATTTGTTGTATAAATATTTCAAAATGACCACTGAAAAAAATGAAAAACAGAGATTGGATTTGGGCCACTTGGAAGAAGATGATGAATTTGAGGAATTCCCAGCTGAAAGTAAGTAAATTTTGATTTGAGAATGTTCTTATGTTCTTGCCGTTAATCCTTTCCAAATAATCGCACGTTATTAAAATTTGTTTTGACTAGATTGGAATAAAGATGGAGACAACCACGAAACTGACGTTTGGGAAGATAATTGGGACGACGACAATCCGGAAGAAGACTTTAGTGTGCAATTAAGGTATTGAGCTTAATTTGCTAAATCTAATTGCATCTTATCATATATGTATTTATCTTATCTAAAAATATTTTAGATAACTATATCTCATATAGTTAGAACGAAGTGAGAAAAACATGGCACATTATTTATAAATTAACTGGGTCTTATAGCTTTTGTAATCGATCGGTAAATCTGCACTATTTGGCCCGCCAATTTCTAATTTTCCTATTTACTGTTATTTATTTTTCTAATTTACTTCAAAGACAAAGGGGCATTTACTTTTCTTAAGGAGAGAGGCCTGCAGTTATGAGTCTATATGATGTCATAGTGTGTAACATACCACCTTCATCCTTGCTATTATCTCAATGTTTAAAATGATGGGCCTCACTCCAACATATTTTTTTGACGAAGGGATATCAACTTTCCCATTAACTAATCATACATGTATAATTTTTCATATGTTTAAATCATACAAATGCACTGATTATAAAGGGATATGTATAAATCAAGCAATGTTGTGCCACCTAGAAATTCTTGATCGTATCATCTGCTTCAGATCTGTGGATGGAGCTGTGGGGCAGGTGAGGTAAATGAAATACAGTGGTGTCTTGGCACCCCAAAAGTAGAAGTAGTCTTTTACCATATCAAATATCTATTATGCATGGGGTTTATTCCCAATCCACTCCAATCCTTTAGAATCTCTAATTTACTTACGTATATTACGTTGGAGTATTTTGCTTTAAGATTTTTGGGAACCATAATATACATTCTTAATAAGTGCAATGTACGGTACATCCTTATTCATTTGTGGTAATTGCTTCCCAATAAAATGAGCATTGGAGTGAATGTCAACGTGGGTGAGTGTGTGTATGTTCTTTAACGGCTATTTCATTTATTAAGCTATTATATTTATTTAATTTGATTATTGGCTAAACCAAATTTAATACACATATTCGTCATCTCCCTAGTAGAAATACTGGTATAGTTTCATCCCCCAAAACTCACTCAATTTCTAAATGGCGGCCATTTATGTGCTACTTTTTAGGTAAAATTCCTCCTAATCAATTAATCACTAAATCTCAGCTACTGTCAATTCTTAAATCACAAATTTTGCCTGAATTATGTAAAACTCAACTTCTGCTATGACAGTACTGTTTATCCGCCATTATACAAGATGGCGGCAATTTTCTATAAATATTTATTCATTCATTTTTACGATTTTGGTAGTATTCATACTACGGAAAGATTAAATTTTAATTTAAATCAAATTATAATTATTATTAACTACGGGAAACAGACAGAGAAAAACAAGCTCCAGCGCAAGGATAGCTTAACTGGCTAGAGCACCTGCACACTGGAAATGAGGGGGAGGTCCGTGGTTTGAATACTGCTTGTGTGCTTGAATTGTTTAAAATACTGCTATCTGATCTAGAACCTTGAAATCACTTACTTCTTATGATAAAAACATGTTCAGCAAAAAGATTTTTCAACGTCATTTAATTCAAAATGGCGGCCATTTATAATTTGTTTAGAAGCCAAGTCCTCTAACTAAGTGCATTCATCTTAGAAATTGTGACCTCTATAATAGCCAAACTTGATGTAATTCTTTTATTAATTTGATACAACTTAATAAGATTTTTTTTTGTACCTAAATTTTAATTTAACATAGAAAATAATGCATCTTAGGAAATGTTAATCAAACTCAATTTCCTTACATTTTGTAACATTTAGGATTCTTATTACAAAATTGATTTTTAATTAAAACGTATTTATTTTTCAGAGAAGAGTTGCAAAAAGTAGCCAGCTTACGAAGATAAAACATCATTTTTTTTTTTATAAATATCATCATAATAATCTTGGTAATTTTTGATTTTCATGTTAGATTTACATAAAAACAAATTAAATACATCTGTAAATATTGATTTATCATGTTCTCACTGTATATATTCTTTCTTTTTTTTTATTCAAATTTTATTTTTTATTTTCAACATTGTGAAATGAAATACTTATATTTATCTCAATTAAATTCTTATTACAAATAATTAGATTTATTCATTTGAAAGTCTCATGCTTAGATTTTGCCCAGCCTTCCTACTCTTCCCCCAGATTGCAGTATCTTGACACTCGCTCCTTTCTAAATTTTTACTTAGCCAGTATGGTCGGTATGGTACTCGGGTATGCTAAATGTGGGCAGTGGTGTAGCTAGGGAGTGCAAAGCAGGGAGTGGCAGCATTATGAGGGTGCCAAACTAGAATTACTAACTGGGCTGGCGATTGATGTATGTAGAAGTATTTTAAGGCATGAGGCCTTCGCATCTCCCTTCTAGTACGTGTCTTTTTTTTATGTATGTATACCACTGTGTCCCATATAACTGAGTGTCATGTAATGGTTTTTTCCTTTTTATTGTTATGACCAAATACATCTTTATCGACCATACCAAAGATTAAAGTAATTGCTTTTACAAGTGTAAAAGCCGTAACCAGCTTATGAGCCATCCTAACTGTGTATTATAGTTCAAATCTTTCCAGGTCAAATCAGCAATTTTAATACAAAATTTAACATTTTGGATTTTTTTTTTAAATTTGGCACAGATGTACCACTTATGTAGACATGTTGAATTACAAAATATTACTCTCTAAAAGTCTACTCATTTTGGAATTACAGCTATGTAAAAATTGGTCCCAAAACCAATAACCGGATTGTTTTTAAATTGCTCTGGAAGAAATCCTAATTGAGCTAGAGATGGGAAAGGTGTCATTTTGCATGCCCTTTCCTGCGATATACACCACACTATAGGCCTACAGATTTTTTTTTTTTTTTTTTCTCAACATTTTTCAAATTAATTTCATGCATAGCTTCTATTATTGTTTTAAATTTGGTTTTTCTACATGTCTACATAAGTTTACATCTGTGCCAAATTTAAGAGAAATACGAGACGATAAGGTTTATACCCTGTGTTGAGGTGACCAGGAACGACACTATGTTATAACTTAATAGTACACTCGCTCTGGTTTACCGCAACAAGTATGGCCGGCTTAATATTGCATAATTATTTAAAAAAAAAAAACTCCTTCCTTGGAGAAATAGAAGTAATTTAGAGCATTTGAAGGGTCCAGGGGAAAAGGAAAAAGGGTCTATGTCAAGGTGCGTCCACACTATACCCAATGAGGCCCATCGGCTCACTCGGTTCGGCATGGCGTCCACATTACTTTAGTAGTGTGGACGCCCCAATGCCGAACCCCCACTCTCACGAATACCCCCATCTCATGAGTACCCCCACTCTAGTAGAAAATAGTCTGCAAACCTCACTTTATGATCCTATCTGTCGACTCTAGCCAATCGGCACGTCCACACTATAAACTTCGGCTTTCTTTGATCAGGACCGAGCCAATTCGGGTTGGATTCGGCACGTTGGCAAGGCCGACCTTCACGTCCACACTAATTCGGCTCTCCCGATCGGCTCAAGCCGAATGATGCCAATCAGCATAGTGTGGACACGCCTTCACATTTTGATGGATTTCGAGATTATAAATAGAGGCATCCCAGAGTACTACAAAATGGTGTCAAGTTTGGCTAATAATAATCTGAGTCATGTAAAAAAAAAAAAAAAAATTAATTCTGGTGCAAATAGATTGTTATCCAAAAGATGGTAGGGAAGAATGTTTGAAAAAAAGGATTGACGTCCACCACTTTAATTTTTTCATTATTTTCCACAAATGTTTTCCTCAAAAAAGTATAGTGTAAATTATTATTAAGTATAGTGCTCGAATTTAACTTGATAAAAGTTTATTTATTTCGAGTTTGGTAAGTTAATTTTTGTTCTCCTGAAAAAAATTGAGTTGGATGGACATGAACCCTTCATTTGGTTTATTAATGATGTCATATAATTTATGTTAAGGTGTATCCACAGGAACTAGTTTGCGAGCCACTTTTTAGTTAAAGTAATTTAAAAAATTATAGAATTTAAGTATTGTACGACTGTTATCAGCCCTGCAAACACTGACTGCATCTATCACCTACCATTCAAAATAATTAAAGCAACGGTTTATAATAATACACCTTAAACTATTTTAAGTTAATCCTATTATTACCTTTATACAATAGGATTTCTGAACACCCCATGCCCATATACATAATATATGTTAGGGAACTGTTATCCTCTCAATGGGAAGAGCAAACTAAAATAACATCTATACTAGGCACTACAGAGATCTTATATCTTATAAAGAAAATTTACTTGTTTACTCTCAATATGTTAAAAGTAAGGTCATTCATTCACAATGAATAGTTACAACATCCTGTAAAACAGATCATTCATCACTGTATTGCTTACCACTCAACAAACTATGTAGTAATATTTTATTCTGACTTGTTACTTAATTTCTGCCACCAATTCTATAGTATTATTATTTCTTTTTGTCATATTGAAAATTATTTATTTATTTATTTTTGTTATATTCATTTTTATTAAGACATAAGCGAACCTCTTTGTATGAAACTTGTAAGTTTTATAAACAAATAAATTTATTATTATTATTATTATTACATAATATATGTTTGCCTTTTCAATGGCGAAACAAGTGTAGGTGCATACTTACAAAATGGGATAAATCTAAAATTTAAAGGTGAAGCAATAACTTACCTGAATAGCTTCTGACTCACAGTTGACTATTTCCTTATCCACTAGAAAAAAACTATTGCAGGAGCAGAAACCAATAATGCTGGGGTACCAGGGTTTGAATAAATCAGGACTAATCCCAGTGCATAAAATAATTACTGCTTAAATAAACAATTAATTAACGCCATGACAAAACTAATAATAACATTAAGAACACACAGAAGAACTCACACTA